>FYEV01001782.1:140029-205223 GCA_900188565.1 Geosmithia flava
CCCCCCTTAATGGACGGTTTCTTTTCATCATAGCCACCTTCCAGGATCAGGTATCGTAGGAGCAGCTATAAGCCTGCATGGCACTATGGCTTTTAGGATCGAAATTCATTCTGATAGTGGCTTTTTCATATACTAATCCCATACCTTCAATCAAGACCTGGTGTAGTGCCTGCAGGGCTGAGTGTGTCGATGGGAACTACACATTGGTCAATACCAATCATGCAGGTGTTGGTAAGGCGAAAATTGTCGGCAGTCTCGGGCAATTGTTCCTGCATTAGTTGTATGAGCGGTGCTATAAACATTTGAAGGATTAAAGTAAGGTACATAGTAAGCACCCATTTCTCCGGCGAGGGATGTGGTATGCATCCTGCTCAACCATCGTGCTTACATCCTTTATTAGTATGTGTACAATCCTGCCCTCCCCAGCATTGAATGAAAGTTGGTGCATCTTACGAATTTCCCGATCTCATGAATAGTTAAGGCCGGTGCCGGTAATTGACTTACGTTGATGAGGCCGATTGTATCTACAACACACTTGAAGTAACATAATACTAGCATATGCCAAAAGTGGGTGGTCGTGATAGCCATTGTCCAGCAGGAGCGCAGTATACATGCAATATGAGGAGAGAGTGTTTCATCCGTTCTATTCTACAATCGCTTTCACCCGGATCCTGCAATCTTGGCTATGCGGGCTTATCCCATGCCAAGCTGCATGTAGTGGATGACAATATTTAGGTAACATTTAACCATGACACTGAAGCTTCACACTTGCCTAATACGGAAATACATGTATTCAGGGCTATCACACAATCCTCCACTACTTCTCTTTCTGTACTTCCGCTTAGGAAGCAGGGCGAGCCTATCGTTTACTAGTACTATTAAATGGTTATTTGAGTGAAAGGGACTGGAATCCTGGTCAATTCACACGCACGAATATTTATATCATGGTAATTCATGTAATATTTTGTAAAAAGCGTGCTATATATAAATCATAAAAATAAACAAGAAAGCAGAAGTCAAAGCATATCAATGCCCTCAAAACGGCACATCAACTCTTTCATATTTTCCATGGAGGCATAAGAATCAACCTTCCATGTATATTACCAGCCTGCCTCCTCATTGACCCCAAGTCATAGAGTGGGAAAAGAAGTAAATTATTTATTTGTTGCCGTTGTTGATGAGGAGGTTGGCAGTGCCGCTGGGAACGCTGGAGATGACGTTCTTGAGGGCAGAGCCAGCAATGGTGGAGCAGAGACCAGAGACACTGGAGCCCTTGCCCAGGAGGTAGGCACCGAGACCGGCAACGTGAGGGGAGGCCATGGAAGTACCGGAGAGCTTCTCAGTGCCACCGCCGGGGATGGAAGAGAGAACATCCACACCAGGGGCGAGGACATCGACGATGCTGCCGTAGTTGGAGAAGTAGGCAAGAGCATCGCTGTCATCGGTGGCGCCGACAGTGCAAGCCTTGGGCTCGGAAGCAGGAGAAGAGTTGCGAGCATCAGCACCCTCGTTTCCAGCAGCGACAGCCAGGAAGATTCCAGCGTCGACAATGGCCGCGGCGGCGGAGTTGATGGAGGTAGAGGTGCTACCACCAAGGGACATGTTCACAACGACACCCGAGGGGCAGTTCTTCTTGGGAGCGTCGGTAACGACAAACTCCATACCAGCAACAACACCAGAGCTATAGTATTGGATACTTGTGTTAGCGCGTGTACTTATTGTATAGGTCACGGGGAATGTCATCACTTACGTGGAACCGCTACCGTCGTCACCGAGGACCTTGACGGCGTAGAGGCTGGTCTCCTTGGCAACACCGTAGGTCTTACCGCCGACAGTACCGGCGACGTGAGTGCCGTGGCCCTGACCATCCCTGTTGTTGCTGTCGACAAAGTTGGCGGCGAAGGTGGCACGGCCACCGAACTCCTACATTGAGTGTTAGTTATACCATATTTGGTCGATAGAATGGAGGTTGGGCTTATCATACCGAGTGGGTAGTGTCAATACCAGTGTCAACAATGTAAGCGCAAGTACCAGCGCCAGGGTTGGCGTCGTAGGTGTAAGTGGTACCTCCGGGCGAGGAGCTGGAGATGCGGGAGAGACCCCAGGGGGCGTTGGACTGGGTAACAGAGATGCTGATAACAGCATCCTGCTCGAGGTACTCGACAGTGGGGTCGTTCTGGAGGGTCTCAATCTCCTCAGGGGTCAGGCTGGCGGCGAAGCCGTTGAAGCCGCGCGAGTAGGTGTAGTCAGCGCTGGCGCTGATGGAGGAGATGGCAGAGGTGACGGCAGTCTTGATAACATCGTCCTTGAACTTGATGATGTACTTTCCGTCAATGACCTTAGCATCGCGAGGGGTGATGATGGGGGCGGGCGAGCTGCGCTTCGTGGCCGAAGGAGCGGCCATGGCCAGAGGCAGGAGAGCGAGAAGGGTGGAGGCACGCATGATGAATGATGGGTTGATTTGACTTTGGAGAGTCGGATGTGTAGGATGTGCTGAAGGTATGATGAAGAGACTGGATAAGGATGAAGGTGATGAGGATGAGAAAAGAAACTCGAAATGAAGCGGCGAGTAGAGCGTCTATTTATCTTTCCCCGGGTATCTTGACGTCGCAGCCTGTCCTTGTTCTTTGATATCGACATCTATATGCAGCAAACAACATCATGAGGGGTGGCAGCTGCACCTCACTGGGCATTAAGCATGTATTGAAACATTGAATACATGCGATTACACTACAACCCTATACTGCGCATATGTACTCAATATCCCGCCCGTCACTACTATCAATACGACAACGACGTGGGCGAATACTCGTACATGTCCTGTAGACAGCCCTGCATTCACGGTTGCATGAGTTTTTACTAATCTCGGACAAGATCTTCCTGGAGCATCTGGCGTTGATTGAATGCCAAATCGCACCATCTTCTGTCTCTTCAATGTTCTCATGTGTTCTCAGCCTGCAGCGTCGCATTGACTCGTTTGACTCGCGTATGCGGTCCGCAAAAAGGTGACCACCACCAAAGGCAGAGGGGAGACTCCACTATCTACCTGTGAAAGGCAGCTGTGTCGATCCCTTCCTTACTCTAGCCACCCAGCTCCCTGATATGGTAGGGTTGTCATAGGAAAAAGTCCCCTGACGAGATTGCCGATCTTTGAGCGCAGCCTATGAGAGGCCGGTATACGGCAGATCTCCTCTTTGCCATTGATACCCGGTTGGAGTGTTAAGAAACTTCCACACTGCTTTTCAAGAATGGCAAACCTGTTTCCTTACTTGCTTGCATGTACGTCTACAGTACCTGGAATTGTATTTACAGAACTTCCTTGACTTCACACAATCAGGTCACGTTGCATCATGAATTGTAGCTCGCTAGAATCAGGCGCATGCCTGATATGGATACACACCCGGTTGTCCACTTCAGACTGCACGTTAAAGAGCCTCCGCTGTGACCCCAGTTTATTCCGGTAATAATAGATACATGCTCCATCCATATGAGCACAACTTTCCATATACGGTAACCGATACCGTTCATCTCCCGAAGAACCAAACCCGGTCACCTGGGTTTCTAGATGTCTTGAACCATATCGTCCAGCAACTTGCTCATAAAGTTCTCTATGCTTAATATCTTACAGATTGTTAATCGAAAACCGGGGCATGTGGAAACTCCGCGTATCGTACACTACAGGTACTTGTAAAGGTCGAAGGATCAATTAACATGTAGCGTCCGTCCGGGGACGCTACCGCCGATAGTGGAGACATTTCCGTGATGGTAGACTTTGGAGTGAGTGAGTGAGCTGTCCAACGGGCATGTAGAGAAACCCAATTCCAGCAAGGTTCTTGTACGAGGACTATTACCTTCCCGGAGGAGACAAGACCATTTTGTCGACATCACGAGAGGCAATTATCCCCTCTGGTTTATAACACGATCTTACACGAGCTCGAATCCTACGGGTAGTATCCACAAACGGAAGCAAGAACATAATACGAGCAAGCTGCTCGACGGGAAGGCTTCGTTTGATGGCAGGTCGCGATGTGCCAAGGGAATAAACACTGACGGCCAAGACCCGGCTGCAGGGCCCCGCGTCTTATGATAGTATCGGCCGCCTCCAAGGGGCTCTAATGCGGGCGGCTAGCCAGTATCCAAAAGAACTTTTGACAAAAGTCTGCGATGTCAATAATGTCCCTCGCCTTGGCCTATGGTGACGATGACGGTGACGGTGGCGGTGGTGGATGATATGGATCTGATTGTTATCGTGAGATGGTTCCCGTAAGATCCGCCCGGCACTTTACAGAGCTAATGTAAGCTTCTAACTCTTGCTAATACCTTAAACCTTTAAACCACGGCACTTGCCATATGGGCCAACTTTAATCAACTTGACGATTCTCTCCTCTGGTCAGAAAACGTCAAATGCAAGCCTCTTCAGTGGAACCATGTCTTCTTCTCGCAAAGATAGAGGCGATCAAGGGACTTCCTTCCGTAACAAGTATGCAGCTTTATTTCTGCAGGGTTCGTAAAGTTCCACGGGAAACAGAGAAAGGGACGTGGCTGAGGGCCCGGGGTCCACCGGTCGTCGTTGAATAATACGGCGAGTGAGATCGCAGTAGCCTTCTAGGGAAGCTGACCTCATCCAGAAGAAGCCGCTAAGGATAACAAACATCATAGTACCCCTGCCTGGTGTGATTCTTGAAAGCAACGTCGTGACTGGCCCGTATGACTCGACGCAACATGAGATCCGACGAGCAATACGAGCAGAGGAATACATGAAAAGAAAAGAAAGAAAAAAACGTATAGAGTAGAATTGTACAAGAGGAACTAATTCTATGCACACTTCATCCGTTACTCGTACAGAAGGGAGGAGGAACGTGAGGGAACCTTTGGTTCTCGGCAGCGAGGAAGCGGGGCCGTTACCCCTCCCCCTCCTTTCTCCTTCGTATTGGAACCGGCCCCTGACGCTGATGGTAACTGACGCGGCATTCACATTTACAGGTATTGATATGGATGTTTTGACTGCCGTAATATCCGATGCGCCACCTCCAAGGGGCGGGCAAATAAAACCGCCGTATGGTTGTCGTATTGCAGCACAGTTTCCCTGCAGCTCAGGGCGATATCTACAAAGAAATCAAGTTCTCTTGGCAAGGCAAAAGGTACTCCAAGTTCCCCGTGTTAATGAGTACGAGTAGCTTGTTCAATGTCACGCATTGTAACATGATTCTGCAATCAGCAGTTTGCAACTTCCCAGTTTGGCAGCGTGGTCACATGACGCAAAGAAACATCGAGTTTCATCCCCATTCCGCCGGCCCCCTCTCTTATCATTATCAACAAATGGGACATCAAGGGAATGGCCGACTTCCATCAACACAAAGTTCCAATATCTCTATTGCCTCGTCAATCGTCCTTCTGTTCTTCGCTGCATCTCCGCATTTCGTGGGGTCTCGGTTCAGGATTCAGGATTTCTGCAGGTTATTGAGGGGGTGATGGATGGTCTCTGAGTTGGGCCGTTACGTATTATCGGACATGCAGTCATCGCGCAATTGGCTGAACCCCCCAATGTTATCTTACCGCATATATGTTTCGTCCTTGAGCTAATTATGCATAATACATACGCTCAGAGCAAAAGGCCGGCCGACCGTCCGCAGTCTGCAGTCTGCAGATAACAACATTGAAGGTAGAGGACAGAGAGAACTTGTTTCAATTGTGATCATGTTGACAACGCTATGAGTCCTGGACCATATGCAGTTCTGTTTACGCTTAAACGCATCCGTTATTTCCGCGACTCCCGGACAACAAGCTAATCATGCGGCACTTTCTTTTCTTGCTCGAGGTAGTTCAAGACGGCACGTTCATAGAATATTTTGTCGTCGTAGGGTAACGAGTCGATGGGCTGAGGATTGTCGCGGCCGAATAGTCGGGCAGCCTGGTAATAGATCTCGGCTAACGCTTTGCATGCTTCCCAGTATTTCTCGGCTTCGCATTGATTATACAGGCTTTGGGTGGGAGGGAACGTAGTTAGCAACGGGCTGTTGAAATCCGGGGTGCGTCGAACGACGGCATACTCGTCCTTGAAGTTCTCGTCAATGGCTTTCTTGGTCTCGTCGGTCAAACGGTTCTGGGCGTGGTAATTCTTGTAGCCAAAATCATGTCGCTGGCAGGCAGCTTCATGTGTACACTTATTGTTAGCATACATGTACCGAGTTACAGGAAATGAACTAGCACCGTGGTGGTTTACCGTCAAAGTGGAAACCTAACGGGTTCTCTGGTGATGTCGAGCAGCTAGTTGACGACCAGTCTATCGCTGGAGGATCCTGGATATTGCGTCGGTGCATAAACTGTGGGAGTGCGAGTTTGAAAAGAAGCTCATCCGTCGTTCCTTGGTCGCGTTTGATTGATCGCCTCGTGTGAAAGTGATTGCTGAATGATGCACCTAGGGCGACGGGTACCATCAACGCAATGAGAGTCGTGTGGCACTTCATTCTGGCTGGTGGCTGTCGTGATGGACTTGAGTGATGATTGTGTGAATGGGCAGAATATTCTTTTCCGACATTCGCCCCCCTCTTTATAATGGTGAGCAACGGAAAACAAGAAACTGTATCCTTTTCTCGGATGCATCCTTCTTTTCCCTTTTTGACAGGCGCTGTGAGAGATTGTCAATGATCGACGTTTCAGCGTCGCAGGATCCCCATAAGATGCTTCCTTTACAGAAGGCCACTGCTGATCACCCCATCCTTCAAGGGTTCAACGCATATTCATTCGCCTTTACCAACGAGAACAGCAATGACATTTGAGCCAGTGCACTCTTATCCACAACGTATGCGCATTGTTCACATGGGTATCTCAGGAACCGTGTTTCTGAGTGGTGTTTCACGGACTGAATGTGGGCTTCCCTGGTCAAATCGCAACGATGCCTGTCAATTGGCTTTGCCCGTCTATCCGGGAACGAATGTACCATGTTATCAGAACAATTTTGAAGTCATATACCGAATTTTACATCACGTTTTCAGCAAATACCTGGAGACCAGTTAGCCTGGAACGTTGCACCTAAGTAGAGTATTGCCCTCAACAATACAACACACTTTCTTCAGTAATAAAAGCAAAATATCATACCATCTTGTGTAGACAGATACATGGGTCTAGTAAAGGAGAGAATTTTGAAGGAATACGGGAAAGGCACAACAATTGCTCATTGCTTAGAATCTGCTCCGGCAAAACATTCGCCCAGCCGACGTGCATAAAGCACTACATACACTATTGCGAAGATACTCCAAAATGGACCACGGCCATTTCATACCATGCATGCAATATTGATCCTTGGCTGTTATTTGTTTTCATCGAAAAGAGTCAAATTCTTGTTTGTATCAGTTGAGCTAATGGTCGTGGTGACAGGCCCTTGCCGAGGACCGACACGTTAGCTAAAGAACCCATCAGATATGGCTGCGTGCATTGTCGTGTAGCACGACCACAGTCACGGGAGAGAAGAAATAGAAACTGACATCGCTATGTGACCTATGAGGATTCATGATAGAAAAGGCGAACCAGATCTTGATAATCTCTCCCCCAGTGGTGGGGGGTTATAATCACATGCATCCCTCCTTCCATCTGTCCCATCGTCTCTCCCTCGTATGCCGTGCATCATATATGCAGTGTAACAGATGTGTTCGTGGTCGGCATCTCGGTAGAAACTTGATTGTATGAACGGGGTGCCGTGTATTTAAATGAGCGAGCGTAGATGTAAGTCAGGGTCATAGCGTGCAGCGACGGGTTGTTGCAGCACAGGGGCAGCGGTAGCTTAGAAGCGACAATATCTATGGTCTTGCATGTAGACACTTGGCATTTTCATTAGTGTAAAGGTGACTAGGATGATCGAGCAAATGAATACTTTTGTCTGCAATGACCCCATTTCTTCCCTTGATGATCATGTCAACTATGAATCAGCCGTGCAATATGCAGTTTGCTGCTTGTCTACCCTGCCTGGCCACAGCGTAGTATCCCCGATTTCTCCCTTTGTAACACTGAGTCTAGCCGACATTTATCGTTACATATAACTATTTCCTCCCCTTCCAATTCAAGTCCCTAGAAATAACCCTGGCTGGCTGAGAATGGCTTAGGGTTCCCTCCGGTGGGTTAAATGCCCTGGACAGGTTGGGGGTTTTTGTTACTAGCTGCTAGTATACACACAACGCAGGACGTGCACGCAACCGTTCATGTGACAGCTACCTAAAGACCCCGAGCTCAATGGCACATATGATGATTGGACACTGATGAATCTACATACGCCGGAGCTTCCGTCAGTCATGCATCGTGCACTTGTAGCACATATGAACGACAACCATATACATGAACCGTTTTGTATCCGCATTAGGGCAAAGGCCAAATACACAGTAGAACATGGTGAGGTGGATGTATGCAGTGGGTGATGGTTTGCAGTAGTGTGGATATAAACTCATCCTGCCCTCAGTCATTCCAATGACCCCTCATTCCTGTAACATTGAGGATGGTCGAATGTCATGGCATGCAGGACTCACGGTTCTGGGACACCACTAGGCAGTTTTCATTCGTCTGGTTAAAATACTAGCTGCACCCGTATTACAGCGACTCGCGCAGCGGTATGTGATTATATGTGGTTTTCAACAAGAGCTGAGTTAACTTTTATTTTCGCCCTTCTTGACTAGAAGAGCCTTCTTGACTAGAAGAGAAAGAGTAAGGGAAGCGCATATACTATGGTGCTACTTGCAATAGTAGTATTAGCACTTCAGCAGCACACAACGATGCCCCTCTGAATGAAGCTAGCTAATGTCGTTATTTTTAGTATGCCAAGGGGCCAGGTATACTTTTCGTTCGTCTGAAGAACTATTCATCACATAATGATTTGCTCGTTGTTAGTATTACAGTGTCACCAGTACGAGGCGACTAACAGTAACCATTCATATAAGTACTCCCAGCCACATTTGACAGAAAGTGTGCCCTGACAAAGAATTCAAGACTAATCCCGAGTCGGCGGCTGAGCTTGAGAATAAAAAGGGACGGATTTTAGTATTAGCCTTGAGATGGTGGAGTTTAGTACGGGCAGGGACGTTATTGGTCTCGGATCTGTGCAAAATCTGCGACACCGAGTCAGGGCGTTAGCTGTAATGGGCTTGGGCACGAACTCTAACACGACACTATCCTTTGCTCCCCTTTAGCTTTTTCAGCTCGTGTTGCAAGGCGGAGAACACAGCAACAGAAAGGACGAAAGAAAAAAAAAACACCCAGAGAGAGAAGCGGGGGGTCACTTACACGGAGTAATACGGCATCGCCGGGGTCCGGGTAACAAGTGACTCTCGGGACGATGACAGAAGAAACAACGTGTTGGTTGTAGGATATCTCAAGATGAATCACATGGTTAGAGACATGTAAGGGGGACAATTAGGAGAGAAGAGACGACATTGCCATTGCCAACTTTGGCATGTGTTCGGTTCGGACATTGGGAACGCGAACATCCTTTCTGTCTTGCAGCGTTGGTCTGGACCAGTAAAGCATTCTATTAGCTGACTAGGTCCAATCATATGGCCTCGAAGCTGTGTAAGGGTCGTATACTTGTTCCGTGGTGGTTGCTTTCCAACAGAGCTGGCGACTCGCGCTGGGAGGATTTAGCCATGGTCTAAATTAGTCTGTCCTTCTCCGAGCTGAGTGTCTTGTTGGAGTATAATAAGAGCGGACGAGGCCCTTCTTGTTTCTAGTTCAGAGGCCAAAGTCGATTACTCTGTTATTCACTTTCAAAGGGATAATCCAACTCATCTAATCTTCTCCCGTTTATCCGCTATATCACCATGGCCTTCTTTGACCGTATCCCCGATGACCCCAAGGCTCAACGCCCTGGAGGCAACAAGGGACGTCATGCTATCCCTGACACCTTCCGCAATGAGATCATTGTGGTGATTGGAGAGTTCTGCGGAACCTTCATGTTCCTTCTCATGTCCTTCATCGGTGCCCAGACTGCCATCACCAACAATGATTTTGAGAACCCCGATGCCTCTCTTCACCCTTACTCTCTTCTCTTCATCGCCTCTGCTTTCGGAACTTCTCTTGCCGTCAACGTCTGGATTTTCTTCCGTGTCTCCGGTGGACTGTTCAACCCTGCTGTACGTCTTTCACTCATATTTTACCCTCTTCTACCAATCGCAAATATACTGACCCAGTATTTGTCTTGTATAGGTCACTCTGGCTCTTTTCCTCGTTGGCGCACTCTCCTCCATCCGTGCACTCCTTGTCTTCGTTGCCCAGATTGCTGCCGGTATCGCCGCTGCCGCCGTCGTTGATGGACTTCTGCCCGGTCCTCTCGGCGTGACCAACAAGCTCTCGAGCGGAACAAACACTGCCCAGGGTCTCTTCCTAGAGATGTTCCTGACAGCCCAGCTCGTCCTTACCGTGTACTTCCTTGCTGTTGAGAAGCACAGGGCCACCTTCCTTGCCCCCGTCGGCATTGGCATGTCTGTCTTCATTGCACACATCTGCGGCACCAACTACACTGGTACCTCCATCAACCCTGCCCGTTCCTTTGGCCCTGCCGTCATCTCTGGCTTTGTTCCCATCCACTGGATCTTCTGGGTCGGTCCCTTCATGGGATCCCTCCTGGCCTACGGCCTCTACAAGCTCCTCCGCACCCTCGAGTACCAGACGGCCAACCCTGGTCAGGACTCTGGCGAGATCGAAACCCTTCCTACTGCTGGTATCATTGAGCCGTAAGATGTGGAAACGGATATATCCATATTTAGTGGGACAGGGCTGTCTCAGTGTGGATCAAGAGGGAAACTGGAGAGGAAAGAAAAGATTTAGCATATTGGTCTAGGAGAATTTTCGTGTGTGTGCATACCAAGGAGTATTGTTTTGGAAATAGCAAAAAGAATAATAATTAATTAATCAATAATATTGAATGCAGTCGTTCTCATTCGAGAATCGTGTTACGCTCGTCTTTGACAACTTCTCCACTGTACATGCAGTCAGACTGCTCCACAATCTGCTTGGCGATACAACCGTTTATCCAAATAGGGGTCCAAACTGCTGGGATCAGCTGAGATCTAGCGCTCTTTAGTAGATCGGGCTTAGAAAATAATAAACATGAACCGAACATGAGACGAAGAAAAAAACAACAACAAAAGGAATATGGTGACACGATACGCAATGAAAAAGAAGGCAACGAGATGCGGGGGAATTGTCTCGCCAACCATCAATTCTGAATCATTGTCCAATTTCTTGGTGAATGAATCTCGCACATGCAGAGATGCCGCGCATGCATGATCCCGCTTTGTGCTCCGTGCTACAGACAAGAACGCGTTTGAGGAGAGAACAGGATGATGCAGGAGGGCTCAGCTGACCTCGGCCGCTTAAAGCTAGACATACCATGAGGTAATACGAGAACCGTTGAAAAGATAAGTGTGGTGGTGGTCTGTGTGTTTGTTAGTCCAACGCCGTTCCCTGCCGTGTATCAACCCTAAGGCCGTGCCACCAAGCCGCGCATCCCGCTCAACATAAGGAGTAAGAAAGAATGCCATGTGGTGGTAAAGTTACGCGTGAATCAAGGTGTGGTCCAGTGTCATACCTCCCCGATCATTTGTTTCTCTCTCTATCTGACATGCATAATATATTCAAGTTCTCGTCACATGTAAGCTTGTGTTTGCGTGTGGTTGTAGCTCTAGTCCTTTGTCCATTAACATATCGAACATCATATGACCATATTGTGATGACAAGCGTTAACCTAAGGCACACAGTCACTCGTACCACCAGGCGGTGAGAAAATTGATCAAGGAGGAAGTCGACCATCGTTGACTACACCTACAATGGCTTGTAAATGTCGAATTACGACTGTAGGTTGGGAAAATGAATTTATGTCGGCTGGCCTAGGGTAGAGCCGTGGCTTGGACCCATATCATGTAATAGACGGGCGGTGGATAATAGAGGCCTCCAAGACAGTTCGTAATCAATGCGCTCGTATCGTCGTGAAAGTGTTGTTGGTATTATCATTATTTGTATTTTTGTAATATATAAGGCAATTGATGTGGCCAAGCAGACCGAAAAACAAAAAAAAGGATATCGCTACTAATAATGCTCGAGGTCTTCTATGTGCCCCATTCTAGTGCGGCCCAAACGCCAGATATCGTCACAAAACCAATGACCATTTCCAAAACTCCAGAGAAACTCGGGTATCCTGTCAAAACGAGACTTCCAACGAATGTTCATGTTCAGTGCGTCCAAAAAGTCGTGCCAGATAATGTAAAAAGGAGGGGCGCGCTCTGGGCCGGCAGGTTCCATCTCGCGGATGCCGTCGCTGTCAAAGCAGTCGGCCACCTTGAGGAATATCCCCTCATCTTTGAGCTCGTGAACTGCAATAGCGTCAGAGCCGTAGACGGCATGGCGCGTGGCATCTGGATGAGTGTCCTCGCGAGCCCATGCGGTACCGTCACCCCTAGAGTCACCGTCGTCGTAGTCAAACTTTTCGGTGCCCTTGAAGTTGATAAAGTTGGCCGTCTCGCGACCCTTGAGCATCAGCATGGCAAGGGCCATGTCCTCGCCAGTGATGACGTTGAAGCGGCTTTGCAATGACGCGAGCAGCTCGACCATGTCCCAGGTGGCCGTGTACATGGCACCATGGGGGAAGACCAGATCGTGACGGGCCGAGTAGTACAACTCGCCGATTATGGTGCGGTCAACCAGCGCCTGGGGCTCGCCCGTCTGGTTGGTCAGCAGCTGGGAGATGTATTTGTCGTAGAAGCCGCGAGCATTGAACCACAAGTCCGTGTCCATCTTGGAAACAAACTCGTAGCGGTGGCCCTGCTCAATCAACCAGCGGTACAGCTCAAGGGTCTTGACCGTGTTGGCCGTCACATCGTCCTCCTGTATGTGGTCGAGGACAATCATGTCACCGAACGTGCGGTTCTCGATGCGCAGGTTGTCAGTCCACATGGGACCTGGGTTGGAGACTACGAAGCGCGCCGTAAAAGGCACGTCGCGGTAGAGGCGCATCCACGTGGAGCGTATGAGCATGCGCCGGGCGGCGTCGGTGGCCGGGCTTATGACGGTGACGAGCCACGGTGGCTGCTTCTGGCCCGGGATCGCGGACAGAGATGACGCCTCGGAGGCGTGCATCGGAGATTCGGGGAATGGCTCTAGGGGGTATGCGGGTTCGGGGAGAAGCTCAACGGGCTCGCCGTGAACGATGAGGTTGGAGAGGGGCGTCTCAAAGGGCGCATGGTGACGTCGGGATCGCGTCAGCTTGCCAGTGAGGCCGAGAATGACGACGAGGCTGACGAGAAGGCTGACGATGGCGACGCGGAGGAAGCGCCTGGGAGTCTGTCTAGACACGTGGTAGGTGTATTCGGAAAAGTACCACCAGGGCGGGCGAGGAGACCACGGCCATGACGATGCCAGTGGCCTTACGGCGACCATGGCATCAATAGCGGTGATGACGTCGTCGGGGGGATGTTGTCGAGCAGAAGAGCCTCATGGAGGACACGATAGTAGCGGCGGCAGCGGCGTCGACAGTCGAAGGGATCCAAGAGCGCTCAATGGCATGGCCCTCAAGCAGTATCTTGCTCGTTGGTCTTCTGGAATTTCCCCACCAGTTTCCACTCTTTGGGAGGACGGAAGGAGAGGCTTGGCGATGTTAAGATAAACAAAGTAAAAAGGAACAAAGGAAAGAAGAAGAATAAATAAAAAAAGGAAAATACGGAATAAGAAAAATATAAGTAATACGTAGCAAGAATGACAATAATACAGGCACCGCTAGCACAAGGCAGAAAAAAAAAAAAGGAGTCACGGTAGTGGGGGCAGGAGCGACACTGCTAATGACGGAAGTATCGGATCTGATTGGACCAGAAGTCAGTGTGTACCTTGCTGATGCACGTTTAGCGCATAGGGCCCGTGACCGCCCGACAATCATTGCTGATGACCCACTGAAAAGTCGCCCAGGGGTGAGGCGGTGCACCACTAAAAGCGCTGTAGCCTGTCCAGTGTTATTCAAGGGCGATGGCGACTTCAGATTGTAATAAGCTGCGAAATGAGCATGGAGAAGGCATCTAATCTCAATCGCGAAAATCGGCATATACCATACCGGCCTTAATACGAGTATCTGACATACGGACTATTTGACTCTAGAAATTTCGTCTTCTGCGAGTACTATCTAACGTGGTCACTGAATAATACTACATAGTATGGAAGAACTGATACTGCTAATGTCAAGCCTGCTCATCTCCATGCCTCCTGTAGATCAACAGCTAATAATAACATTATAATACACGTAGAAAGAATACGTGTACAATAATTGTGGCACAGCACCTGCTTACGGGGCGCGCTCACTGTTGCATGTGTTAGCGGCACAGTAAATGTACTGCCCAAGGTGGTATCTACCTTTACGTACAGGTCCAACGAGTAATACTACGCCACCATACCAGGCACGCCCAGGCTTAGCCCTGCAAAAAGTATGTACCGTTTTGCTCCGTATTACACGCTGCCTTCGCGTGACGTAGCGCTCCCTCCTTACAAGCCTATGTATCCCCGCCCGGGCATTTCCCCATACGACCTCCATAGCGGCTATAGGCCAAATGATTGGGCTGTTTAGTTCCCAAAGGGACCTGTTAGTCGAGACCGCCAGTGGGCTAGCTCGGATTCGGAGGCAGCCAGGCAGTAAAAATACGGTATTAGTGGGGGTTGCACTTTCCCAGGGCCAACTCATGCGACGATACAATGGGAAGGGGAAGGAGCCAACATAGTTTTGCATTGTGCCTTCTTCGTTCTCGCACAAGAGCCGGGCGAGTGAGTTTTAGATGATCACGCTCCTACACCAAAGGATTCTCCTACGTAAAACCAAAACCAAAGGAAGTGCCAAATCCTTTGATCGACAAAAGACACATCCCACTCTGACGTTTCATGCATCACAATGCTTTTCGCTTACGTTGGCTGATCGTCGTGGCTCAGTGCTCGTAGCCTATCTTCTCTCAGTGCCATCAATACGCGGGGCATGCTCCTACGTAATCCCATGGAGCCAACGCCCTCGTCAAACTGTCCCCCGCCTGGCATCGCCACTTTTCATTGCAAGGTACTTCTCATACTACTCCTACTCGTACATACTACCAACCGCCATCAACAATGGTTGTTTACGAGAAAAGATAGGTGGAAAAAATTTAAACGATTCAATACGAGTAATAATAGCACGACATTCTCGACACAAGCAGAAATATCACCATACGAAACCAACAAGCCAACAAGGCAGCCTAGCAGGCAGCACCACGATCCCCACGATCCTCCCCCTCAGCGACACGCGTACTTGCCGCCAATCAACCTGCTATCCGCCCCTTTATTGTTACCCGCCTCTTCACTTGCCACCTCTTCATCTCTGCCATCAGGCAGGCGATCCACTCGAAGGCCGTCCGTTTTCTAAAAAACCAACGCCCGAGTCACGTCTCTTCCTCGGCGGGGCATTCTGTCTCTTGATTTTCCGATCAGTCCTACTGGCCTTCTCACTCTCCTCACTCTCAGCCTCGGCAGCCCTGCATTGCTTTCGCAAGAGGATGTAACCATTTTGAAGGCGTACCAGGTCGCCTCCTTCATCAAGGCTGGGGTACAGGAACACGGGCCACAGAACGCAGACTGTATCCGCGTTATCTTCGTCCTGCTGACCCTCCGTGTCGCCGTCGGCAGGCGTTTCCGACTGTTCAGGAGACGGCTCTGGCTCCGATGGCGTGTCGACTGTTGGCTCTGGGAAAGGCTTCCAATCTTCGGGTTCAAAGTCATCAAAATTGGGCTCCACCATGGACTCCAAACGCTGAGTCTTCTCCCAGGTGTCGCCGATTTTACTCGTGAGCTTCTGGAGTTCAGCCTTGAACTCGGCCTGCTTATCCTCTGGAATCAGGCCGACAAGAGACTTATACACCTGTTTGCTGACCCTGGCAATTCTCTTTTGCTTGCCAGTTTGCTGCTGGTCTGGGAGCACCTTGACGACTCCAAGAATCGTAGCCCGCACGTGGGACTCGTGCTGGGGATCTTTGATGCTTAACTTGTCGAGCACATTGTTGATGTCCTCATCTTCGGTAAGGTAAGTGGGTCTCCAAATGCTGCGAGCCAATTCTCTGCCATAGACCAGCAAGCCAATGGCGACCCTCATCTTCTTGGCATCCGCCGAGTTAGAAGGTGGCAAAGGAAGCTGCGGAGCTTTGACGCCATGTGCTTCCAGGTCCTTCTTCACCTGAATGGCTGTAGACCACGACTCGGAAAGGCATTCAGGCGGAAGGTCTTGGCCCAGGAATCGCTCAATGAGCTTGTAGCTCGTGGTAAAAAAGTTGCTCAATATTTTCGTGCTTGAGGATAGTTAGCCGGCTGCTGCTTTGTTCACAGGCGCTGTTGTTAACTCACAGATTCTCTTCATTCTCCTCGGTGTCACGGAGTTCGACCATGAGGGAGTTCATGGCAGCCAGCGACTCAGTTGCGTCTTGCAGTTCCGTCGTCATTTTGGAAATGTCCTCCTGGATCGAGGCGAGTTTGGCGCGGAGCTCGTCCCTCTCCGTTTGAGTCTCTTCAAGAGCCCCAATCTTGTCGTCCTTCTGCTTCAACTCCTCTTGTAGGCTCTGTATCTCGGTCTGCTTCTTCTCCACCTCTTCGGCAATGACACCTGCTTCCTCGCGCTTCTTCTCGAGATCTTCCTCGACTCTTTGCAACTGAGCCAGGGCCTCTGACTTGGCTGACGTCTCCACCTCGAGTTCCTCCTCGTGCTTCTTCTTGGAGACCTCAAACTCTGTCGTTTCATCTGAAAGAGTCTTGAGGCTCCGACGATAAGATGTATATATCTCGTCTAGTTCAAGGCGGAGACTGGCGTTGTCGTCAATCATAGTCTCGAGTCGTTTGAAGCCTTCGGACGAGCCAAAACGGATGAAGAATGCAGATGCTCTGTTGAGCGCTTCCATGGCGGGTTCGTTCTCGTGGATTTCGTTTGCTAAAACCGCTGCTTGGTTTTCTTCTGTGTTCGAGGCCATTTTTGGTGTTGCAAGTCGACTGATGTCGCCGGTAATTTATTCTTTTCGAACGCCCGAAGATGGGAAGAAGGAGAGAAATAGAGAGCGCGAAGGATGGTTGGAGATATCCACACCATCAGCTGCTACACACGTGAAAAGAAAGTTGGGCATTTATGCTCATGCCATTCCCAATATCAGACAATCTCCCGATCGATGAAAACGTCCATCTTCACAAAACCACACACGGCCGTTCCTAGCTCTGCGCTGTTACCCGGCTCTGTGGCTGTAGCTTGATTGTAGTGTGAGTGGAGGTTTCGGAGGGTGGGAGAAAATGCATGATTGGAGATTTTTGAGGTTGTGTCCATGTCTTCTGTACTCTGTGAATCTGTCCAGTCTCATGGAATGCGGGAGCGGAAGCAAGCATATGCATTTGGCTCAGGCGGGAAGCCGCACGTTGGCTATGTGTTGGCGTGACGCCGTGTGACCTGATGGTGCATGCCCTGTTTCCTCTCAGTGAACCACCACTACTCGGACGATGCTGGATGACGAATCTCAGCCATGACGGCTACTGTGGGAGGTCGACGTCTTCTCGATGCAACTCTATTGGATGGGTAGCTGCATATGGTTCTGCACGGCTCTCGAGTTGGATTCGTTCGTTGCGGCTTCGCTGTTGTCACAGTGAACTTGGCTCTGGAGATAACAACACAGTGTTGGGCATCACTGACACCACAACAATACGTTGAACTGGAAATTCAGACTGGAATAAGCAGTGTGATAGAACATATCGACCATGAGGGTTGCAGCAGCTAATTACAATCTTACACGCCACCAGCATGCATCTGTATACATGTTGAGAAAGTCATTTACTCGAGTGTTAACAACATGGAATGCACGGTGGCCCAGCGACAGGCACGCTCCCCTCATTGAATGGTGTGTTCCCTACTCTAGTCCACAACCCCCAGGGGAAGAAGAGAGACGTAATCCAAAGCTGCCTGCTCGCCCTTGTTGGAGACTCCTTTGACTTGAAGCTCATCTCCCCTGGAGAAGGTGATATTCTCGAAAGTGATGCGAATCGCAGAATCTCCATCCAAGTGTTCACTCCCCATCTTTCCAAGATGGTCCTCTGCATCAGCTGTCCACTTTCCAACGACGCGACCGTTGATACTGACGTCATATGTTGACTTTCCTTTGGGAGTGTCGAAGTAGTTGATGGCCAAATTATACACTCCATCTTCGAATGGGATCTTGGTTGTGGCTGTGCCGGTCGCGTTGGTCACGACAGCAGTGTACTTTGATGCTGTTTCAAACGGCGTGACACTGACAGGCTGGTAGCCGTTTAGACTCATGTTCTCAGCCTCGATACGCCAGGGGTGATTCCGAACACGGCCAGCCTCATCGGGGATCCCGGACAGGTTGCGGTAGAACTCATTAATGGCGTCACGCCACACAATAGAGTGCCCAGCCTGGTACTTTAGACGGTACAGCTGCTCTTGGAAACGCTCCTCATCAATCACGTCCCTCACCCCTTCCCATGTCGCGGGAAAGTGGGACACAGTTTCGGCTCCCTCATAGTGTGCGTCGTAGAAGTGCTGGATCACAGTCTTTCCCGAACGAAGGTTGAAAGTATATGGAACGTGATGGAACCAGAGAAGCAAATTGTCGGGCGTCGTCTCAATACTCTCGTACATCTGGGAAACCTCGTCGCGATACTGCGCCGTATATCCAGTACCGTTCCACATGGTGCGGTCCATGCCAATGTTTTTACCATCTGCTCTTGTCCACTGCCCCCAACCATTGTTGTCCTGGGATGCAGGGTTCGGGCCGTAATGCAGACCAAGAATATCTGTTAAGGTCTGAATACCTAGATTTCCGCTGTAATTCTCATACGCTGGCCACGACTTCATAGACATATCGGTGATGGCCTCGCGTATGCCCTCATCTAGACCAAATGTAAGGCGGGTCCAGTCCTCGAGAATATCGGCCGAGCCAAGTTTGGGGTCCCATGCCAGACGGCCAAAGGCGTAAAAGTTGGACATGGACAGGTGACTGCCCATCCACGTAGTATGCATCCCGACGTTGATGACGGCAGTGTATCCAGACAGTGGACGGTCAAAGACCTTTCCTGACAATATATCCCTGACATAAGACTCTTTTCCGTCGACCCGCATATCAAAACTGAGGACTGTTTGCCAAAGTGGCGGAAAATATACAAGGTGACATTGTTGCCCTAGATATTCCTGTGTTATCTGAAGTTCAATGGCCTGTTTGTATACTAATCAGTAGCTATACAGAACTTCATGTATAGAATCACGTACCGTGTTTGTCTTTGTTAGGTTTGAGAACAGCGGCGACACGGCCTCGCGGACTTGAAAGTCAATGGGACCGTATTTGATTTGGATGACAACGTTGTCATCAAACTTTCCGTCAAGACCTCCAAAGAACTCAACTGCTGCCTTGGCACGATCGGCGTACCAGTCGGTCCAGTCAGCAAGGTGATTGTAAACAAAGGCGCGAAACAAGACAAGTCCCCCATATCGCTCAACGCTACGAGCAAACATATTGGCACCATCTGCCAGAGTCCGGTTATAAGTCAGTGGTCCAGGCTGGTCTTCGGAACTGGCTTTGACAAGATATCCTAGAAAATCGGGAATGCGCTCAAATACAGAGTCCGAGATACCCTGCCACCAGATGATGACATCTTGGTCAAGAGGGTCAAAGGTTTTGAGCCCACCATAATCTTTGGGTGACGCAAAGTTCAGAGAAAGTCCAATGTTCACTCCCCATGGACGGAGGAGGTCAGCGATCTCTTGAACACCGTCTAGGTTGCTGTCACTGAGGATGGTGGCGTCCGCGTTGACGTTGTTGATGATGAGACCGTTGATACGGACTGAGGCGAGAAGTCGACCATACAAGGGGACACGGGACAGATCCTTTCTTACGTGGCCAACTCCATCGAAGAAAATGGAATCACCTCCATAGCCACGTTCGACACTTCCATGAGTCCCATTGTCCCACAGGTTGTCCCATTGGTTTCCCCATCGGATAGGGGCGTCAGGATTCGTGGTATAGTCTACTTTGTCGAAGCTCCCCTGCGCCAACATGGACAAATATTCAAATGCGCCGTAAAGGGCACCGCGCTCGTTCAACCCAATAATGTAGACATCGTGTCCAGTGTTGCTTAAGTAGAAGCCATCCTTGATAAGATCATCAAGCTTAGAGATGGGTTCGGGCGTCTTGTGTTTATCGTTTGTAGATTCATGGTATGAATCTGCTGTGGACAGTACAATGCTTCTGGGGTTCTTGGATGTGGCGTTTGGGACGCTGTTCAAGTCTAACCCAAGGATTCCTTGTATTCCCACTTGAAGCTCCTTTGCAGCCGTCTCCACGGGACCCCCATTTGTGGCGTTCAATGTGACGACAGTTCGGGGGATCGAATTGAGATTCTCTTCGGTTAGTAGATGCTCGGGGAGTTTGGAATATCGAAGCCAACCGTCAAGGCCATCTTCTGCAGCGACTACCGTGAGCAGGGTGGCAAATGTGGAAAATGGCTTCATTGTTCGTGTTGATATCTTCCAGGGCCAAGTTAGAGATGCAAAATCAGTATCTTCGAGCGAATGTATCCAACAAAATGGAAGATGCACTTTATTCATTTAATCCACTACGCAGTATGATGCCACGGCTCTTAAGACTAGACTTCAACAGCCCAAGACTGAAGACTTAACACGATTTCAGGCTAAAAGATCCAACGGTCTGTGGGGAACAGAATGCGGGGTGTAAGTGACTGGGGCCAAGGTGCCATGGAGATTCAATTCTCGGATATACATAAACAAGAGTGGGATTCCGACTTCTTCGCTGATATATCAATCATACCTTCACTTGCCAATGTATATACATTACAAGACCATAATTATCCTGCACATACAAAGTTGCCAATCTATGTTTTCCAAACACGACTGAAGGATTGCTACAACTCACAATCAGTACCCAATGATGCATATGGGATTGTCATTGAAATTCCGGTATTCGGCATTCCGGTTAATATGATAGCCAAGCCTCCAAAAGGCAAACGGGAACTACATGGTGTCAAGGAGGAAAGACGCAGACCACCTAAGAACGGATAAATTTGTCCTATTCTCCTCGGCTGTAGCTAACCCGACATCTTTATACCCCAACCGGGTCATTTCACCCACCACTGTCAAGTCCGACTAACATGAGTAACAGTGATAGTCTCGGCTATGAATGATTTTGGGTGTTCCAAGGTCGATGGGCAATCAGTTTTTTATTAAAAATCTGCTTAATAATTATCTGTATTTGTTCCCATCAAAACGTCCAAGCTTTGCTGGTCCCTCGGCTCCATCTTGCAGGGAAAGTGTTTAGGGTGGCTCGTCAGCCCATCTGTCAATTCTTCAACCGGGATAATTTTATTTCCATTCTCGTCCACAGCCCTGCTGATGTTAAGAGTGCTGAGGATCTGTGCGATGGCAATCCAAACACTAGCCTCTGCCAGGTGTTTTCCGACGCAGATGCGCCGCCCAAAGCCGAATTGACCATTGGGGAAAGGCTCCCCTCTTCCGCCCTCCTCCACAGGCACGTACCTATCCGGGTCGAATGTATCTGGGACGCTATATCTTGTTGGGTCTCGCGTCACTGCTCGAGCATTGGCGTATACAAATGACCCGGCGGGGATAAAGTAACCATTGTAGGTGTCGTCCTTCAAAGACCGGTGGGGAACCCCCACAGGCGACACAGGGCAAATTCGGAGTGTCTCTTGAACAACATAGTCCAGATACCTCAAGTTTGGCCGATCTTCAAAAGTGGGAAGGCGGTCTCGACCTACAACATCGTCGACCATTTTCTGCGCCTTTTTGAACACCTCGGGGTACAGGACCATGTTCAGGACAAACACAACCATTGTACTCCATGTTGTATCCTGCCCCGCCGCATACACGGCCCCAGCCGCACCTTTGATGTCATCCACAGAGAGCTCTGCAGGCTGACCCTTCTCCAGCTGTGCCTCTCTTTGGTCTAGCAAAGTTTGTATCAAAGAGTTTGCTTTCTCATCAGATGCTACCACGGCCTCATAGGGCTTGTTGTGAATTGCCTGAATTGCCCACTTCCATTGCCGAGCAAATTTCAAGGACCGGTCGTGAAAAACCCGGGGTAGTGATTTGAGAATAGGGAAGAAGTCAACAGGGGTGCCAGCCGGTGCCCCTCCGTGACCGAGAGCATAGCTAGCATCTGTGGCGAGTTGAATGAAGGGGTCGGATTCGCTGTCGACCTTGATACCGAACCCGATGCTCAGGACAATTGCTGCGGCAAAACGACGCATGATGTTCTCCCAATCATCAGGCTTTTGGACGATGCCCTTCAGCATCAAAGTCGTCTCTCTTTGCTGAAGCGGACGGTATTGAACAATATTGCTATTCTGGAAGCTTTTTTGAAGAATTCTGCGATGCATGCGGAAATCGGGACCCCATCGCAAAAACGTCAACGTCTTTCCCCAGCCCATGACTTCGAACAAAACAAATCTTGGCCGGTCGCAATAATTGCCCCCGCGTTTGTCGAGAAGGTCCGTCGCAGCCTGGACAGAGTTGAGAACAATGACTGGTTGGCCGAGAATGTTGAATGATAGGATATCGGAATTGTACTCCTTGCCCCATTGCATGTAGGTGTATTCAGGGCTGTAGCTCGGCATCACCCTGAGGTGTCCGAGAATAGGCTCCCCGGGAGGACCAGGAGGCAATGGAAGTGTGGCATTCCGATGCTTCGAGATTCGGTAGTGTGCTGCATACAGAAACAGTCCAAGCGCAGCGAGTGCCAGGCCAGCTGGGCTGACCAGCACATGGACAATAGCCATGAGGACGGGTTTGATGTTCTGATGATTGTGGTATTAACCGAACCTGACCAAGTTATTGTGGCATTGCAGTGCCTTTTGAATTGGGCAACAGCAGGCTATTGGAGAGTTCACCATGCCAATGATGAATCGGCAGCAGCACGTATTTGAGCCGACCTATGGCGACGCCAGACTGCCGGTAATGTTTTGATATGACACGCCCAGGGCGTCTTCACATGGTTTAATCCAGTTGCCCGTATCGCGACCAATAAACTGACGTGCATTTACAAAGAGGACAACGGGAACCTCACCACGTAATAGTTCATTGTGGTCTAGGTCATGGCTTGCCGGTTCTCAAGATGCGTGACGTAGGCCCACACTGTTTGTCTTTATCTTGCCGGAGGCTAAACGGGCATTACAAGGTGGATACCTTTTATCTTGACGGCAACCCAACACGTCTAGACTCAGGTAGAAGGAACAGCAACCATTGCAGAAGACCCTCATACATCGATTGATACAGCGATGCTAGACCAATTATCAATTGCCGGATTTGATCTGTGCATAGCTCCGTGAGTTACGATGCACGTCGTGGGCTTGTTGAAAATTGTCTGATGCCGATTGAACTCGAATGCACTTGTACTGGGTCCCGGATAAAACCCTCGCGATCATCACAATACCAGGTGCTATTGAACACTGTGGTTTACAGATAGTTTACCTCGAAGTTTTCTTCCACGTCTTCCTCGAGTTTTGGCCGACCTACTTTATCACGATGCCCAGTGCCAGAGCCTCGTCTGGCTACACCACTGAGCCTACCGCCGAGGACCCGTATTCATACCAGACAGGGTTTGGAAATCGATTCGAGTCGGAGGCAGTGCCAAACGTACTCCCCCGGGGGCGAAATGCACCACAAGTGGTCAAATATGACCTCTACTCGGAGCAGCTGAATGGCTCGTCTTTTGTTGCGCCACGACAGATGATACAGCATGTCTGGATGTACCGTATTTTGCCCTCAGTGGCTCACAATGAGATTTCATCCGAGTCCGACATGAACCCCGATGTAAGTAAAGTCATATTGACTATATAATTATGCATTGTATTGACTCGTGTGCACTTTTTCTAGATTGAAGGATGTTTCTCATCGGCCAATTCTAATGTTGAATTCGTTGCCTCGCAGCAAGCCTGGGACCCCTTTCCACTATCAAAGGGGGATCCAAGGTCGACCGGAATTGATTTTGTCGAGGGCATTAAGACTGTAGGTGGAAACGGGAACCCCACCATGAGGGAAGGCCTCGCTATACACATCTACTCGGCAAACAAGTCTATGGACAATAGGGCCTTTTGCAACAGCGACGGCGACTTTATGATTCTTCCTCAACAGGGCCGTCTGAATATCCAGACTGAGCTTGGTTGGATGATGGTGCGGCCCGGTGAGCTGGCAGTCATTCAGGCTGGCCTCAGATTTCGAGTCCAGCTCCCAGATGGAGCCGTACGAGGCTATATCCAGGAGATTTTCGGGGCACACTATGATCTTCCTGAACTTGGTCCGGTTGGTTCAAATGGCATGGCTCTTCCCCGAGACTTTGAATCTCCCCTGGCGAGCTTCGATATCGACAACTCAACCTGGGAAATTGTCTACAAAATTGCCGGCGGCCTGCATGCTTGCAAACAGGACCATACGCCCTTTGACGTCGTCGCTTGGCATGGAAACCTCGTTCCATACAAGTACGCCATTGAGAAATTTGTCAATATGGCCAATGTGGAGAAAGACCAGGCCGACCCTACGATTTACTGTGTCTTAACGGCCAAGTCCAAGATCCCTGGAGTTTCACTGTCCGACTTCCTGGTATTCACGCCCAAGTGGATCAGCACATCAGACACTTTCCGACCGCCCTACTACCACCGCAACATGAGTACAGAGATGATGGGTCTCATTTACGGACAATATGGCGGTAGCAGCCATACCCTGGAGCCCGGAGGTCTCAGTTACGAAGCTTCATATCTGCCACATGGCGAAACTCATGAGACATGGCTGGACGCAACAACGAAAGAACTCGCCCCAACTCGCATATGCGAGGAAACTATTGCTTTCATGTTCCATATCAGCGTCCCTATGTACTTGACAAATTGGGCTATGAAAGGAGAGGGAAGCAAGTCGCTAAATCCCAGCCCTGCCAATCAGTGGGAAGGCGTCAAAGCGCATTTTCTTCAGCATCTCGATGAGGTAAACTCGGATCTGGTCACAGCTGGGCTTCCGGCCCTCGACACAAATGCATCGGGTCAAGCCAACGGAAATGGAGCCAGCCATAGAAAAGCAGAAAAGATAAATGGTGTATGTAGTACTGACATCTAACGTGTAGAATTCTATAATATCTTATTTAAAGAGCATTGAATGCATGTGTCGCTTCAAATCTTTTGAGAAAATTCCTAGTTCGTTTCATGTCTACTACCCTATGTGATGGGTTGCGAATAACGATCCCTTGGGTCACCGTGGTGATATTTTTGTCGAGGAAATGAGTGGTGCCCATATGAATTAACTAATGCCCATATCGCTCTCGAAAGCCCAGTAATCGGCTTACACAGAATCCACTGGTAATAGCCACTATCGTGCGCCCGTGTAGAGTGGAGAACGCCTCGGGCTGTTTATATCCGGGCGTCCCTCTTATCTTTGGCTATGTGCTAGATCCTCAATCACTTCAACCATTCAAAAAATAGCTATTACCTACCCAAATCCCATTTATTTCTGCCGGTTGTCATATCCCCTTTGCCTGAATTATCCAAGTCCGGCAGAGAGAGATGAATCCAACACCCCAGACAGCGCCTAAGGTTGGATTTCACCAAGAGGCGATACTGCCGAATTCACCGCAGCAAACACGTTCAGTACGGCGCCGAGGAGCTGTTGCATGTCGCCGATGTCGCCGCTATCGCACCAAGTGTATACACGAGACATCTGAGCCACCATGTGAGGCTTGTCAGCAGGCCGGACCCCAAGTGGCTTCAGAATGTTATTTCCCAAAACGGGGAGAAAAGGATTCTGATCGATATTATCGGAGGAGACCAGTTGTCGCCAAAGTATCAGGCTCTACTGGCTCCCATGGTATGGCGTCAACCTGTGTTGCAAATGACGGCAATGTGAATTTGAAATGGAAGGGGGGCATGGATGCAACCGAGAGCCATGATGACCCAAAATTGACATTTGGTGTCATTGATGGAAGGCTAGACAGGGTTCTTGCAACTCCAAGACCTGGAGATCTCGGCGAGGTTATGCCACCACACGACGAGATAGTTGAAGGCTGTCGCATATTTGTCACCTCCTATTTCCAACTTGGCTTTCTCCCCAAGGCAGTATTTTTAGAAGGCCTCATTCAAAATCCTTCGACAACAAGCAAGTTTCTTCTCACCTGCATCCTGTCAATATCCGCACGCTTCACCCCTAGCCTCATCCGCCGGTATGGAGGTGCAAGAAATGCAACCAACTACTTCCTCGACCTGTCCAAATGTATGGTCCCCACGGAGATGTACCATCCTTCACTCGATTCGACCCAGGCATTTTTTCTTCTCGCAATCTCGCAGTGGGGAAATGGCGACCGAGACGCGTCGCAAATGGACATGGGAGTGGCTGTGAGGATGGCTGCTATGCTCAAACTGCATCGAGAGGAAACTTACGACCCGGGGCGGAACGCGACTGCCGACCAGATTGTTCGATCCGAGAGCGCTAGGAGAACCTTTTGGATGATTCAAAGCCAAGAGAATCTTCATTCTGGATATAGGTCACCCATGCCCTTTGCCTTACAAGACATTACGGCACTTCTTCCTTGCAACGAATCAGATTTCGCCTTTGGTGTGAACCCTCAGGAACGGGCGGCTCTCGCTGGAACACCGCCGGCTATAGATCGCCCTGCTCTAGTCTTATCACCTTACCGCTGCTTATTTGCCAGCCTCATTCAGGCACACACCCTCTGGGGCAAGGTCGCTCGTGGGGCTTCTCGCCACAGCCAAGGTGTCAACAAAGTCCAACCCTGGGACCCTGAGAGCGAGTACCAGAGCACTATCCAGTCTTTGAATGAGTTGGAAAAAAGCCTTCCAGAGAAACATACGTTTTCGGTATGGAATCTCCGGGGGTGGAAATCAGAATCCCTGCACCTCGCCTACTTATCGGTCACAATGGTAATCCGGCTTTCGAACATTGTTACCAGGAGGGTATATATGGATGATATGATCTCAGCGTTAAAATTTGACTCAACGGATATTGAGTATGTACGCTCGCCTGTGGCCGGAGCTGACCACAGACACACACCACGTGTATCAGGAAGCCCAACCACGCCAATGGGACCTCCTACACCGATTGCACAAACACCAAAAGATTTTTGGAAGCACACATCGCATGACCTTTTCGAAAATGTTTGCAGTCTGCACGAGCAGGTCGAGGCCTTCATCGCCACGAGAACAGATGGCGAGGGATTTCCGCAAATACTTGTGTTTTGTGTCTATATGTGCGGGTCATTGGCATCATACCTCTGGGGAAACCCATCGCTATGTCCCAAACTGGCACCAAGAGCGGAGCCTATGGCACAGAAATCTCTCGATGTTCTGAGTGAGCTCCAGACAGCATGGCCCACTAGCTCCCAGTGGCAGAAGGGCTTACAACAGGTTGCAACTCCTCTGACCGGAGCCAACGAAATTGGAGACAACACTCCGGCTACCCCGGATAAAAACAATAAAGCCTCAATGAGGGTTGCGGAACTTGAGGCTGTTTCATCCATTGCTTGTGCAGATGCGACTGAAAGACTGCAAGACCAACCCAGCGAGAATAGGCAAGGGTTGCCAGAAGAAATGCTAGAAGAGCTTTTCCATGCTTTTTCGAACGGAAACAGCACATTGGCAAAAGTGGGAAATGCGCCATTGAATGTTCTGTCAAATGAGCTCCTCGATGCAGAATTCGCGGCCTTCATGCACGGAGACTTTAACCCTGACATTATGGATGTGTGGGCGAACAACGCATGGTGCTGATAATTGGATAGGTAAACAAGTGATCATTCAACCCTTACCAACATGTAATAGTGAAATCAGTGTTTTTAGAAACCACTTTATATAGCTAGATATCTATAGGACCCTGTGTGAAGAAAAGTGAACCCTTAGAACTAGTCGGCTTACGATCAACAGTCATGACTCAACGCAGAATATTATGATTCGAGACTTTGAAGAAATAGTATTAAACAAGACTATGTGAACAATAACCGAAACATATATCGAGGTTTCATATATATCAAATTCTTCCACAGAATCCTCGTTGGCGGGCTCAACGACCACTCAGCTTCTTCTCTACCGTTCTGAAAGGAACATAAAGAAGACCGGCAAGTAGAAAGGCAACTTCAAATCCAAGATCACCAGTAGTCTCGGCAATGGGTCCAACCCACCAGACTTGCTCCATGGTTGGAATAACTAGACCAAAGCAAAGAACGGATGCGGTGATGGCAGCAATGCCTGGGGGGAGCATCTTTGAGTTGTTCCAAGCTTCGTGATCGTACAAGGAGCAATCGGCCCTGCGGAACCAAAAGTGCTCCACGACGAAAACACCCACAAAGGCCGAAGACCAGTACCCAATCAAGGCTATAAAATTCTCAAGATTGACGAAAAAGTCGTTTGAAGCCCTGATTGAAATAGGCATGACTAGTGCTGTGATGACGATGGAGAAAACGAAGCGAGGAATCTTCAGAAGCCACGGGAGAAACATCTGGAAGTTGAGTGTGATGGAGTAGCTTGTCGCAGACATGTTTCCAAGAAGACTGAACGAAAGAATGACAAGAATGAATTTGCCGAAACCACCAGCTGGCATCAACATACCCGCCAGTGCACCCCCAACCGAGCTTTGTTCGTACTTTTCTGCCCAAGCCGGGACGTTTGGAACAGCACCGCCGATTGCCGCTCCAAGGATCATACCTAGCATAGTCGGCAATGAAATTCCAACGTAAGAGTAGAAAAAGATGCGGCGAGACGGCGCATTGGGAACCATGTATGTAGAAAAGTCACTTGCAATGCATGACCATGGCATCGTGTAGCTGGCAACAATCATGGCAAAGGACAGGATTTGTGGTGCCGTCGCAGGTTCCTCGGGTGTAGACTGCTTGTGGAGATGTTTACCTCCGCACCCAACGGCAATGATCAAGCTACCCGGGAAATATTCAATGTTAACTGATGTTCTCGAAGACATTGGAGTTCACATGGGAAAGGAAAGACTCACGCAATGACAGACGGAACCCATGCCCACTTTTCATACAGATGAAGGACTTTGAACCCACTGAATGATATCAGAAGACTGAGAATGGTGACGATGACAATGCCCACAGCAGGTGACAGTGTTCCTCCCGACACGGCAGAAAGGCACTGTCCACCAACAACGGCCATGATGATGCAGAAACCAGTAAGGGTGGCCAGATTGAGCAAAATCGGGATAGACACAACCCATTTTCCGTAGCTGAAACGTGCCTGGATCATCTGGCGCATACCAGTCTTGGGGCCAAGCGTGGTCAAGTATGCTGGGAGGAGTGCCGTGAGAAGAGTGAAGAAAATGATAACCAAGGAGCTGTCTTTGAGACTCAACCCGTAAGAAGGGCCTAGGATCCCAAAGGTAATAGGCTGTAGACGATAAACATGTTAAACCCTTTCTTCTTTGCCAGTGTACGTGCAGTGAGGCCTCCGGGTCTGCAGCGGTGACTGGACGATTAGAAAGGTTTACTTACTAGCATGTTTGCGTTCATACAAAACCACAAAGTTCCGATGTTCAGAAAGCTGGTGCTTGTGCGTTCTTCAACGGGAATAGGCACTGCGCCTTGAAGTTCAACGCCTCCGATGCCGAGTATCTTCATGACTTTTCCCTTCCACCCATCGGGTAAGTCAACAATCTCAGCGCGACCCTCATCTGGGTAGTTGAGACTACTGCCCCCCTCACCAACAACTTTCCCTTCAGGCTGTGCCTTCTCGGGGTCCTGCATGGCGGCGATTGGCTTTTGTGATAGTTCCTCTTGATGTATAACGATGGTTAGAACAGTGGTCAACGATGGAAAATGATGGCATAATCTAGGGTTCACCACTAGCTAATAACTCCTGTCTGAATATGACAATAATGGAGAGCATACGCATACTCTTAAACTCCCCATATTTCGGACGGTCTAGGCTAATGTCAATTCAATGCTGTTGATAAGGTCCCTGGAATTGTTTCTCAACCAGATAGGCCGCAGATAGACAGGTGGATCCCCAACGTCTGCTAAAAACTGGACTACAGCGTATTCGATGAGGCGAGTACTCCGTAGAACTAACGCGGTTAAAACGTCAATGACAGGGGAGAGTATTTTTTTTTTTTTTAGAGAGATAAGGCAATCATGTATACTCTTTGCTTGACCACATGCCAATTGGCAAACCGATAATACTTACTTGCCCGTTACAAGATGCCAAGCACGGGCAGTTTCTCGGTTTCGCCGGGGTTGTAGGCATCTGCCCCATTAAGCCAACGGGCAAAACAAGTTCTAACGGCAGGTCTTGACTTAAACTGGATATTGCCACCGATAATTTACCTATTGCCCGTCCATCGACGTACCTTCACTCTTACACCTGGTCGGCCAAAAGTAGAATTGACCGAAGTGTCCCACATCCTGAATAAACGGGTGCATTACCGGACCCCAGCATTTCCCCGCCCTCTCAGCATATATCACATAATATACTCGGTGAAACTCAATGTGCTTTATTCTTCCATTTTGTACAGTGGTCATAAGTGTGTTACGCGGCTCGGTAAAGTCTCTAGGCAGGTAATTGAAAATCACTTTGTTCCGAATCGCAACCATGACCGTATTTTCAGACTCGGAGTCTCGAGTCACAGGCAAGAATGACATCGCTATAGAACCCTTGATGGTGCCTATAGTAAGTGTCAGTTCTTTGTATACAAAGCGAGAAAAATGGCTTTTGGTTGTGATGGTGGCCATCGCTGGACTCTACAGTCCACTCCCAGCAAACATCTATTTCCCGGCTATTCCAGAGCTAGCAAAAGTATTCCACCAATCCACGGAGGCGCTCAATCAATCGGTCACGACGTATCTTGTCTTCCAGGGAGTGTGTAAGTATATACATATTGTCTTCTTTCTGCCCGACCTTGTCTTATATATTTCGTTCGTGCCAGATGAGCCGACTATTGACTATTTCAAACTGCAGCGCCGATGTTATGGGGACCTTTGTCAGATCGATATGGCCGTCGACCGATTTTCCTGATCTGCTTGATTATTCTGGTAGGATCATGCATAGGGTTGGCTTTGTGCCCTGTGAATGCATATTGGCTCCTTCTTGTTCTTCGTTGTCTCCAAGCTAGTGGGTGTGCGAGCATGATTGCTCTAGGCATGGGAGTCATTGGGGACATATCGGAACCACAAGAAAGGGGTGGGTTTGTGGGCATTTTCAACTTAGGTCCTATGGTATGTGTGAAAACTCAGAGATTTCCCATATCACTTGATGTTTTTGCTAATATATTCACAGCTGGCTCCGTGCATTGGACCGGCCATTGGAGGTGCCCTCTCTGAGAATCTGGGTTGGAGATCCATATTTTGGTTTCTCGTCATAATGGCCATAATATGTCTTCTTTTTCTTTACCTCTTTTGTCCCGAGACTCTCGCATCCGCTATAGACTCCAGAGAGGGTCCGGAAAGTCCAATGGCGAGAATCTGGACCCAGCCCTTGATTAGGATCACAAAGGTCCACCCGAAATCAGAGCAGCGGCCAACTACGATGAATACCCCGAAGACTTCTATGAACCCTTTTCTCATATTTGCAATGCCGGATATTTTGACTACATTGGTATTCACGGGAGTCGTCTACGCCGTCAACTACACAGTTACCTCGACCATTTCTTCTGCCTTTGCTAGCGTCTACCCGTGGCTTTCAGAGACAGTTCTTGGTTTATGCTATCTCCCCACGGGTGCTGGAATGATATTAGGGAGCACCATTGTAGGTCAAGTCTTGGATTGGGACTACATAAGGCTCAAGGCAAAGTTTGCAACAAAAGACCCTGAAAGTTTCCCAAAGGAATACGCAAGGCTTCGTCTGATGCCAGCTCATCTGGTGATATTCACAGCTGCCTTAGTCGCATGGGGCTGGTGTATTGAAAAGGGGGTTAACATGGGGGTTCCTCTCGCTCTGCAGGTCATATGTAAGACCATCTGAAAAACACCGTGACACATGGGCGCATTCAAGCTAACTAGGTATACAGTGGGATGGACCTCCATCGCTATCCTCAACACCACCATGACACTAAATGTCGATGTGCTTCAGAAACAGAGTTCTGGGGCTACTGCTTGTGTAAGAAAACAGCATCGCCGAAACGGAAGCATACGATCGCACTAGGCTAACAATTTCGTAGACAAACCTCGTGCGATGTTCGTTAGCCGCTATCCTTGTCTCTGTGATTGATCAGATGACAACGGTAATGGGCTATGGATGGAGTTATGTTCTTCTCGGTGGCATATCCCTGTTGCTTCTATCACTTATGTACTTGGATATAAAGATGGGGCCAAAATGGCGAAGAAAGAGAGAGGGGACATCAAGAACTGTATAAGAAACTCGGGTCAAGGCTACGTATTACTGCAAGACCAAAAATAGAGCTGGTAGAAAAAAAAAAAGGAAAAAAGAAATGTATTTAATCGGATGTAGCATGGACTATAGAACATTTGAGATTTCTACTGTCAGGCTTCAAGTATGCGGCCAACCTATGGATATGTGCTCAATTGCATCCTTTTCCGTCACCACGTCGGCGTATTTGGCGTTCAAATCAAACAAGTTTGCATCATGGATGGCATCGCTTCTGTCACCGCATGCAGTCCCAACAACCTATTCTATCGTTTAGCGCTTTGTTATAGTAAATCTGAGAAACTTTCAGGGACAACATAAGGGGAAGGAAATCTCACCATAGGTCTAAACCCGTAGCACATGGCATCAAGTGTTGAAGCTCTTACACACCCACTGGTGCTGACTCCACAGAGAACAACAGTATCCACTCCCCTCACTGTCAATTCAGTAGCTAACGTTGTCCCAAAAAATGTGCTGGGGTAGCGTTTCTTGACGACCATCTCGCCCTTGTCAGGTACCAGGCCGTCAACCCAATCTCCCAGGCCTCGTTGGTCGTCAACATGCCACACGCTCAGTGTCTTAGCCTTGAGCCAAAATAAACCTGCATCACGCATATCAGGCTCAGTATACTCTACTGCCGTCCAATATATCGGGATGGATGCTTGTCGTGCGGCAGCCACAAGACGGCGCATAGCATCTGGTGCCGCAGCCGATGGAGCATGCGATCGGGTGTCGAGAGGCGAGTTGTCGGCCCAATACCCCTTGCATACATCGATGAGAATGAGTGCTGGGCGGCTTCCCCAGCCCATGCTTGTCCCATAGCCCGAGGCGGCGTAGGAGTCGGAGTCTGGGTGAGGGGAGACATCAGCCATGATGACAAAATGAGATGGAGTTTCCAGCCAATGTGACAACTAGAGGTTCCCTAAAGCAATTGTCTTCTTGGAGAGTTATGCACCACATAATATCACTGTTTGCCCTCAGGTGTGCCACTTGATATTTTGACGACGGGCTCCATTTCCGGGAAGGGCGACCACCCAGGTGCAGGGAAACCCCATTGCCCGAATTGCCGCCCCACATGCTATCGCAGATAACAACCCGAGTCAATCAATACGGAGCACGACATCAAAGGTGTCGGCGTCTTCGGTTTAGAGGCGAAAATAAAGAAAGCGCAGAAAAGGTATTTTCTAGTACTCAGTTAGGCTTCATAACCCTCATCGACTACATGTAACCTGGGCCATTCCAGATCGAAGTCATGGGTGACAACGACAACTGCCAAAGCACCGATCGCAAGATCTGGCAGCCCATTCATCCTAGCATTCGGAGCAAATTGGATCGGGAATATGTTGCTTTCCACGACAAATACATGCAATATGTTCAACCTGACGACACGAAAGTCTGGGATGGCTCGGTGAGGACAGAACCATCTCTTCCCCCAGGAGGATCGCCAGCTGTTGAAGTCGGGGACATCCGAGACGTCTCGCTGGACAAGTTTAAAGTGAGAGCATACATACCCGCAGGCCAACCTGATGAGCGAGGTTGGCCTGTGTTTATTTGGTTTCATGGCGGTGGCTGGGCAATTGGTGGCCTAGACGACGGGAAGGACTTCTGTTCTTGGGTTTGCAGAGGTAAGACGTACCTAAGCCATTGGCTTGGCCATGTTGATGTGGCGTCTGCTGAAGCTATCCTATATACATGCGAATCAAACTGATGCGATCGGGCAGAATCAAAGGCTGTTCTCGTTAGTGTGGACTATCGCCTTGCTCCCGAAAATCCATTCCCCGCGGCCGTTATAGATTCCCTCGAATCTGTCAATTGGGTGCTTTCGCGACCACCAGAGCTGGGACAGGTCGATACAGCGCGCATCTCTATCGGGGGCACATCTGCCGGTGCAAACCTTGCAATTACTGCGGCCATTGCGGCAGCCAATCCTGGCATTGTTCTCCCATCGTTTGGAGAAGTCAAAGCCAGTATAGCAATCAAGAGTCCGATCATCTCATTGCTTCTAATTGTACCGGTTGTCGACAACACTGCCACGGCGGCCGATGTGTGGAGGCCTAATGCACTTACAGCGCCATGGCTTACACCGAAAAGAATGGAGTGGTACCGCAAGCTTTACTTTACGAAACCTGAGGATGTTAACAATTGGGACGCGAGTCCAAACCTGGCACCGGACATTCTACTAGGAAATCTCCCGCGGACTTGGATTGCTTATTCTGACCAAGACATACTGGCGCCTGAAGCAGTCTCATTTGGAAATCACATCAAAACACTCGGAGTCAATGTAACAATGACGGAGCTTAAGGGATGCACCCATTCTATTTTGGCACTAAATGGCAGAATGACAAGGGGGAAAAGGCTCATAGAGGATGCCGCACAGTTTTTGTACGGAAGTTTCTGGCCTTGACCAAAGACAGCAACTCCATCACTGTCAGAGTATAATTTTATTCTTCAATGACAACTTGGTGTGATTACTTGGAGCGAAGGAGAATATATGCGATGCACGTGGTAAAATCGCAGTCAAGAATGCGTATATGAGTGAGTCATCGCGATGCTACTACTGACATTGACATTGAAATCATTTCGACTCATAGTGGCGAAGCATGAACATTTATGCGGGGAGACTCCAATTGAGTTTGATCTAGATTTTGCGGCCGATTGGCCCGTTTTCCCCGGCCGTACGGTACAGTTGGCGTGGAGTTTACAGCATCCGAGATCACGGCGCACACTCTTGGAGACTTGAGTAACCGTTCCATGCCGTTTCTTGTAAACCGTACATGACCAGTACTCAATTAGTATTTAAATACACATTTCGCACTTCTCAATTCCACTGTAGTTTCATTCATCATCAATAGTATACAGCTCCAGCATTGAACTTGCATATACCCTCCACCCTACTCTATTCTTCGGGAACCACAAAACTTCAATCCTTCATTCAGGAACGCAGCGACAAAAACAATGGACGACGTCGAGACAGGAACCACGTTATTGGTTGTCCCAAAACCACCGTCTTTTTGTCGGATCTGTAACATCGACTTCTCCAAAGAACAAACGTGGCGACAACACGCAAAAGGCGATGAGCAGTAAGTCATTTTTGTCTTCCCGTCATTTCAAATTGTGAAGGCTAATCATGCTGTACCCTATAGCGTATCCAATCTTCGCTTAAAGGTCTCGGTGCCTGGCATCAATTCTGGCCCAGAAGACAGCAAAATATCAGATACTAGGATGCATACCCATCGGGGTCATCGAGGCGATCCCAATGCATATACGGACGAAGACCTGTTGTCTGAAGATATTTCGGACGATGATTATGACGAACAACCAGACATCGAAAATACCAATCCCTGGGAATGTCTATTCTGTGCCTCCGAATTCACGTCAACAGATGACAACGTTACACACATGTGCATTGTACACGGCTTCAACATACCCCATCAGCCATCTCTTACGGTTGATGTTGACACAGTCATTTGTTATCTGCATTTCATTATTTGGGGCTACAGGGAATGCATATACTGCGGCACTAGGAGACGTACAGTTCAAGGGACTCAGCAGCATATGGTTGACAAGTCCCACTGCCGGTTTGACGTCACACCAGACATGAAAGGATTCTACAATTTACCCCCGTCTGACGGAAACGAAATATTCAAAAGGGAACGATATGAGGATGGAACACCTCTCCGTCTCCCATCCGGAAAGCTTGTCTCCAACCGCAATGCATCTGATGCAGCGGAGGCTCGATATCTCCGTCGGACACAGTCAGCACAGAAGAATGGGCTACCATCAAGTCTCCCAAACCCCCCGTCCACTCCCGCTGGTCTTAATGTCGCCCGAAGACGAGGGATGCACCAGGGTGGAGACATTGTGAACCGAAACGAAGCTATCCTCGCTGCTCAACTCACAAGGATGAGAGTTGCCGATAAAAGAATACAACAAAAGCAAGAGAACAGGAAGCGGGGTAGGCTTGAGGCGGCAAACAATATCATATCAGGGAAACATTTTCGGATAAGCAGCGGTGATAGTCGAATAGGTAGAAAATTTTGTTAATACAGGAAGGTTCTAATGTTACAATTTGAATATCTTTCTAGCCTCTTGCACTGTCCATAGTAGGTCCATACTGTATATGCTAACATAGACGTTTCACCCTTACCACAGCACTGACACACAGTGCAGATTTGCATGCAAGTTGAGTCCATCCAGACAGTTGTAAAGCCCGATACTGATCGTTCATGGAATTGAGGTTTGTCCGCATATAAACTATCCAAAATGTGAACACCTCATACGTCGTATCGGAACGAGGTTTATGCAGTTTCCTCTTCTTCATTACCGGGTAAGAATTCCAAACCACTTGGAATAGGACAGTAGTTGGCCTCATCCACGTAATCTTCGGCACAGAGATGCTCTTCTGTTTGATGGAGGTCCAACCCTTCCGAGATTTCACTACATCAACCGGAGTTAGCTCAATTACTTAGGTAAACAACACAATGTGACTGGGGGATTCATACCGGTCAATGGCCAGCACCTCCAGTCCGGGGATAGAGTCGAGGATTGCCATAATGATGAAAGAGATAGTGAATGCCCAAGTAGCGCCGATGAGGGCTTCCGCGACCTGGATCCACAGCTGAGAAATGTGGCCGTCGAATATGACGCCGCCGGCAACTTCCATGCCTCCGTAAGCGGCAACTTCCTTTTGCGCAAATAACCCAGTCATGATAGTGGCCAGAATTCCTCCACACAAGTGGGTTGCAAAGGTATCGCCATTGTCAACCCACCTCCAGCGCCGGGCAAATTTCGTGAATTTGATACGTAGAGCTTGGCGGCAGACGAGAGCTCCAACAATACCAAACAGTAACGCAGTTGGCATGTCGATGAACCCAGCGGATGGTGTGATCATGACCAGTCCAGCAAGAGAGCCCATAAAGGCAACGTCGACCGAGAATTTCCGCGTCTCGTAGTAGTTTAGAAGAAGCCATGTTATGCATCCGGATGCCGCGCAGAGGTTCGTCACCGATAAAGCCATCACTGACTGGAAGTTAAGTGCCAAAGTTGTGCCAGCGTCAAAGGCAAGCCACGATCCCCAGATGATGATCATGGACAGTAATTGATAGAATGAGTTGCCCGGTCGGTGGATGTTGATTGGCCCCGGGGTGCGCAATGCTGATCGGCGAGAGCGGAATAGGGGATAAGAGAGGTAAACGCTGATGGCCGTAGCAGATGCGCCCGAGCAAATATGGACCGGTGTTCCTGCATATGTCAATTAGCATCTGGTATCACCCTCTTTGAGGTACAGTGATAAGCAGATTAAACATACCACCAGCAAAGTCCAAGACCCCGAGTGTCTCTCCAAGAAACCCTCCTCCCCAAACCATGTGCGCCAAGGGGCAGTAGACAAACGTTGCCCAGAGCTATTGATTTCGAGTCAGCGAGTGTTGTGAATTGGTTATAGTGGGTTGATAAAACCCTTGAATTCCAATGGCTGGTATATGCCCTCCAAGACTCACGAAAATAAAGAGTGACACGGGAAGAAGCCTTCCTCTTTCACAGAAACCACCGACAGTGATAGCACAAACGGTCGCTTCAAACACCAGCTGGAACTGGCTGAACAGAATGGCGGGAATGGTCCCCACGGGCTCAGAAAGGACGCCTCGGTGAAATGCGTATGTCAATGGGCCAAAAATCGACCCCCCTTCGCCATAAGCTAGAGTGTAACCGATGAGAAACCACTGAATAGAGCATACTGAGATGGTGAGAATGGACGGAATAAAAGATGAGAGGCCATTGCGTTTCCAACTGTAACCAGAGTAGGCAATTCCAACCTAGTACAGAAAGTGAGTTCAGTGTTCCAAGCCACCATCTATAGGTGTTCCTTAAACTGATGACTTACAGTTGGCACAATTGTCCAGCAGAGTACTGTGCAGATGAGGATAAATACGGTATCAACCCCGTTGCATTCTTCCCATGCTGCGATAACAATGTCTGCAGCCATTTTTCTCTCCGTGGTCAAAGGGAGTGCGGTCGCGACAGCACGAGAATGTGTACGGTGGACCAATACCACCAAAACCTGATGCAGGGTACTAAAAGAATGAATAGGTGTAAAGCCAAATGGCTATATGATGTTGGTCCCTGGCTTCAATTCAAATAGGATGTCGACGCTGGGGAAGCTGGGTTTTGTACAAAGCTGGATAACGATCTAATCAAATATTTGAAGCCAATGGCTGTCAACTGTTGTAGCCAAGCCTCCGATAACGTTCATGGCATTCAGTTATGGGATCGTCATTGGTGAACATTGACCTATGATCTTTTAGGTGTTGATAAATGCAACATGCTGGTGATAATACTGTGCATTCCAACGAGGGACTTTTTTCCCTTATTGGGTTTAGACTGGTCGATCACCCTATTGTCCCTTATCTATCCCGTAGACCCCCAAAACCCCGCGTATGTGGAGAGCGTGCATCTACCGAGTCGCGCCAGGGACATTGGAATAGCCGCCATTCTGGGGCTCACCGTCGATCTTGAATCAATCCACCTTTTCTCGTCATTACCACGGAAAGGAACACCACCGATACTTTTCATCGCAATTTTGGCTGCAAAGATCCTCGACTTGCGCGGACTGGATCCCATATCATCTGCTGTCATTTCGTCTCGTTTCGACGTACACCTGACTGCCGTGGAGTGTGATTTGAAGTGGCTTTAGCCGGCCATGAAAGGCCATACCAAGTCTCGATCGGGATGCACAGCTTGCAAGGCCAAGAGAGTAAATACCGCCCTTGTTCCTCAAGAGATCTTTGTCGCGCCACTGGTTTTCCTGGATATTGGCTCACACATTGCTCCATCTTACTCATCTACAGCTTAAATGCGACGAGACCAGACCGAGTTGCTCCCATTGTCAACGACGAGGCATCCAGTGTCCGGGTTATCGAAAGGTTCTTAAATGGTCTGTCAAGTATGAAACAAATGCAAAAGATGTAGCCACTGGCCCATCCAACTTTGATTGCCTTATCTCGGCCGCGTCACAGTCGATTTCTACGTCTGAGGGGAAGGGCGCCAAGGGAGATCGGGCAGCCCTCAAAGTACCAAACTCGGTGCCAAAAGACGGCGAACGAGGAGGAAAGGATATTGGTGTGCTTGCGGCCGGCTCCAGCGACAAACCAAACAACACCTCCCCATCCGCCATGGTGGCATTGTCTAACGATAGACTGGGCCATGTTGGCCATCTATCAGAGCCGTCGACATATCTTGTCGAACTGTGGTTCAAGTCTGTATGTGGCATATGGGCCGCGTTCGACTCCCCGAATAACCCATTTCGCCGCCTTGGCTCATCGCTGTGGGCTTCTTCGGAACCTCTATACTATTCTTTGCAAACCATGACTGCTGCATCAATCGCAGATCCCCAATCCGACCATATTCGGCAGATTGCCATCTCAGCACCCCAACTGGCAACACGAGCGATACTGTCCGATCTTCAATTGTTTTTCGATAACACAAGAAACATTACCACGGTCCCTGCGGCCATGCTTATGTCCCTCTTTTGCATGAGCTCCTCTCTGAATTGGATGGATCATCGCCAGCTGGGCTTGCAATATCTCGGACAAGCACGTTCTGTGATGGCTGTTCTGGAGATGCGATTCTGGGATCTGTCCGACGAGGACCGGGGCTTGCTAGCCTTTTTCAAGCACTGTCTAATGTACGAGGAAGCAGTCAGGAGCGTTGTCACGAGCCATCCCGAGGGCTCTCAGACAGACGCCATCAAACCATCACCCGACATACTTCCCGTTACCGACTTGACTCTTCACCCGTGGACTGGGGTGCCGCCGAACATAATATCTCTTTTGGGAAAGGTGATGAAAGTCTGCCGAGAATCCCGAGAACTCTGGCGCCACAACACGATTGCGACACTCGAGGTCATGCGACAAGCGACTGTGCACATCTGCAGGGGCCAGGACCTGGAAGAAATACTTCTTTCTATTGAAATACCTAGTGTATCAAAGGACAAGGGCCACCCTGGATTCAGTATTGAATCCCATCTATACTGTGCGACGGAATCTTTCAGGCTTTGCTCCCTACTTCAGCTTTACCTTACATTCCCGGATCTCGTCTCTCGGCGTCTGCCCCAATTTGTCGCCGCTGATGGACTTGTACCAAAAGCAGTATGGTTGACACCTCTCGCACTACACATCACGGGTCTGCTTTTGAAGATTCCGCATGACTCCAGTATGCGTTGCCTTCAACCACTCTTGTGTCTGTGTATCGGAACAGGTCTCAGGTGTGACGTCGGTGAGGATGTCGACCCCGACAGCTCTTTTGAGTCCATGTATCCTGTTACATATATGGACGCCATTGGAGTTGCAGAGAAGGAGGACGCTTTAAGTACCGCCCTCCCATTGGACGTTCGCCTCGCACGTGAATTTCTCATGGGCAGACTGGAGAAACTGGAACGTGGCCTACCTGCGAAGCCGATTGTAATTCTACAAAAGCTTCTACGGGCGGTATGGGCATCATATGATTGTGAGACCTCTAAAGGCGCTCCTCATTGGATCGATATCATGACAAGTCTGCATTATGAGAGCGTGTTTGGATAAGCTACGAGTAATATGCACCATGTACTTATACTTATGGAACCATCTACTGCCGCTCTCATAAGGCACTGTGACTTTACTGTTACACCTAACCCGATGTGACACTATCTGCTAACGAACCAGATGAACTACTGTTTTTTCTACCTCGGTGAACTTCATCTAGAATAGGGGCATGAATTATAGAAAGTTTGCGTTGCACGACAATGTAAAAAATTTGTATTAGAATATGACTGTATTGATAAATCGAAAGTCCAGGCATTCTGTCTAAAGAGACATTATATACATAAAACCACTTCCCAATTACGTCCGTGCAGTCAGAACAAAGGGAAGTCCGTTGGAAATGTTGACACAAAGCCATCCATTGCTGTCAGAAGTAAGGTATCCTGTGCCGCCGAGCCTGACATTGTAGTAGCCGTTGGAGCGTTGTGTGTTGATACAATGCTGGCCACTGCTGCCTGCACCACTATTCACAGTTATAACAACAACGTTGCAGTTGTTACGGCACCAGGCGTAAGTGTTGGAGTCGACATGCAAATGGACATGATCGTTGTTCGGGAGGCCACCAGCTTCAGAACGGACAGTTGACATGGTGGCGATGGCCTTGTAGAGGGCCGTGTTGGTGTTGAAGCCACTGCGCCAGAGATCCTCACGGTTAGCCGGATCAGATCCTCCCGCGTAACCCTGTTCAGACCCGTAGTAGACAATAGGAATTCCACGAGAGAGGATAACGAATGCCAGGGCGTTTTGGAAGAGTGACGTATCACCCTTCTGGTTCAACCAACGGTTGTTATCGTGATTGTCAATGAAGGTTCCAAGGGTTGTAGGGTCGGAGAAGCGGCTGCCAACTGTGTCCATCATGTTGACCAGGTCCTGTGCAGAGCCTTGCTGCTGATAGAATCTGTTCATAGGGTAATACACAGCATAGTCGAGAAGACCACCGAGCAAGTTGTCATATCCAGCCAGGTAGTCGACGCCGCCATCCCAAACCTCTCCGATAGTGTAGACACCAGCTGCGTTAGAGAACCCAGGCCAAAAGTCCTTCTCAACATGCTTAACAGTATCAACACGCACACCATCGAAGCCGTATTCCTGGACAAGCCACCGGATCCAGTTCTGGAGAACGTTGCGCACAGTTCCGTCCTGGGTGTTAATGTCAGGCAGCCCAGCAATCCTGCAATTTTCAATGGAATTCTGGTTGCTGTAGTTGATGTCACATTGGCTGTGGTATGCCCAGCCTTGGTTGAGAGGCTCTGGACTATAGCTGGAGATGTCACCACTAGCCATGTGGTTGGCCACAACGTCGACCATGATCCAGATTCCCTTGAATTTGAGGTAAGTACGAGAGGATAAGGACCGGGATTGGGATTTGTTCAACGGGTGTTTTGATAGAGGGATATTCCAATTACCTTGCTGTGTGCAGCAGACACGAGGTCCTTCAGATCTTGGGCCGAACCGTAGTGTTCATTTACTCCGTACAAGTCAGTGGCCCAGTAGCCGTGATAGCCGCCATCGGAGTCTGTGAAATTGATGTCAGTATTCATCCAGCCCGTTCCAAAGGCGCAACAAAAACGTGATTAGAAGACTTACTGGTGACAACGGGGGTGATCCATATAGCATTGAAGCCCATGCCCTTGATGTAGTCAAGCTTGCCCTCCAATCCCTTCCAGGTTCCTCCACAGTAGTTACCAAGGTTTCCACAAGAGCCTCCGCCTTGATCATCAGCAGACCGAGCAATACGGTCAGTCAACGCAAAGTAGATGTTGCGTGACCTCCATTCAGCAGCACTTCCGGCCGAGACCAGAGCCGGCAGCTGCACAGCGAGTGCGAGAAGGGCAGTAAGAAATCTCATGATGTAGGGCGTGCCACGTGAGTCCAAAGGGAATATGCGGTTATGGGTGAGATGTAAGTCAAGAGACTAGTGTTTGTGCTGTCTGCTCTCTCTGCTATTCCAGAAAATCTTCAACACTATGATGTGGTGATGACGGGACTAATATATACATGCACCAAACTTTGCTTCAGCCATATCTGTATGCTTAAACATTGGAAACAAAGTCTACTCTTTCTCGGTCCGACGACTGTTCACAAGACTGAGTATTATATGCTTTTCAAAACGATAGTTTCTATTTTTCTCTCTTCCGTTATGAGGTTTTTTAGGGCCTCTTGGTGTTCTTGGTATGGGACTTGAGAAGTGAGACACACTTCAGCATTCACACCACTCCCAATACCCCACAAACGGCACCGTATCGAGGAGCTATTTGACGGCATTGGGCGGCATTCCACCTTGTTCTCCACGATTTGGCTTTTTGTGCGGAATGCTACCAAGGAACCGACGGCCCCGCATGGCATTTCTGGATTCTTGTCCGGGGGCGGGGGCCGCCGGTGCTCGTGATAGAAACCAGCCGGACCGATGGACAGCTATTCAATCATGAGATTTTGTGTCAGCCAAGTAAGCAATATCACTAAGGCATCATGTGAGCAATGGCGTCGAGGTCTAGAGCCGGCATGGACGGGGCAAACTGGTGGCCAAGGAAGCCAAGCATTATGAAGATTGGTGGCCAAGACAGCCAAGACCACCAAAATCTCACAAGGAAACGGGGGAAAAGGAAACACTCGACGTAAGGAGGACCAAAGGTAAAAAACGAGCGATATTTGCATTTTCTGAGGCACTCTTTTTCCGCGAGAATGAGTCTTGAATACGTCGATAAAAGTGGTATTATACGGCAATGGTGGGTGTGAGACTTTACGTCATACATGATATCAATAATTCCATATTCCCCTCGTGTTATACGACACCTCTTCAAGATACGAGTTGAAAACAGCAATAATAAAACGTCACTAATAACGCTTTGCAGAAATGCTATGTTCTTAGTACAGAAGTATTAAGACTCGTACCCCACACAAGAATATACAGACAGTAATTGTACTTGTGATTATTTGCGATTAATAACGCCCTCTCATACGTACCGGCAGAAGCCTTGGGGGCCAACGGTGAAGGCCGCGTACCTGACGAAGGAATATCAAATATGACGGAGAAGCAGATCGTGTTCTATTAATAAGAAGCAACCTGCAAGCTTACAAGGGATTTTTTATGATAATTGGCATCACATTGAATTAAGAACCAGTTCATTGAGTCCTCTGTTAAATGGGGTTTATTATGTGTCGAACGGAGGAATACATTGCACCGGCGCACATATAACAAGTCGTACGGCTGTGGAGTTTGGGGGCACTCGACCGAGTCTAGACCTGGTCCACCCCACTGGCCCCCAGCCGCCAAGTTTCGGGTTAAGCCATAACGTCGTGCCGGGCATTTCTGTGCCCCAGATACCGACGTTAGACCGGGACACTATTTACAACGCGCATGCTGCGCTGCGAGCATTGCGGCCTTGGATGCTCCTTTGGGGAATTGGCGGGGTGCGGTCACACCAAGTACATGTACTCTGTACTGCAAGGGAAAATACATATACAATGCAATGGTGGTATCTGCTCCGGATTTTTGTTTTCAAACTGACACCATTTGAAGGAGAAGGGGATGGAGGAAGCGGATGGATCTTGGGGCTCCCGGGGGGGAGACCCTTGGGGGCGTATTGTACTCGTACGCCGCAGTGATGATCCAGGGTCTTGCAACGTTGTCCGGCTCCACAACCGTCGATTGATCGTGGCACTTACCGATGATGCATCACTCACTTGGCCCTGCACGGGTGTCAGGGGTCGCGACAGAATACGAGTCATATGACTACAGGTGGTAATAACACTTTCACTGTTGTCGTTCCGTAGAGGGAAGTTGATTTTCACGTAGGCGGCAGGAGGAGGCGACCAAAGTACGTGCATGTAGTAGACATGCATATGTATATATTTAACAAAAGAAAGAAGAACCACCCCGTCCCACAAAGCAAGTAATCAATGCCTCATCTTATTTTAATTGGTACCACAAATACATGCACTGCTCTACTCCGTACATAATGTATCGTTTGTTCTCTAGAACTACTAATGCCCGTCTCTTATCCGGCCTTCTTTTCCATGTCTCATGCTATGCGCTCTATGCCCTCTGTTCATACACATGATCTAACTAATATTGTTTAGGAATGGTGCAGCCCAAGGCCTCAAGTATACGGAGCAGATCTCCAGCTCGTTTGATCACGTAAATGGGCATAAGCTGCTTGCAATTGACGATTTGGGGGAAAATTCATATTTAGTAAATCAACGATCTAGTTAAAAAGCAAGGCTATGGTCTATCAGCACAGGATGCAAGTGCAATTTTCAATACTAATAATACATGGAAGAGTAACCCCCTGTCATTTGATGTGATCTAGAAGGGTCACAGCAAGGACGAGACACTACTTTTTGCCACCAATGTCTTCTGTTGTGGCAACCCATTGTTCCTTGTGAAGTGGAACTTCGTCGCCAGAGCTTGTGTCGTTGTGTCCGAAGTTCTGCGCGGTTGTTGAGCCCTCGTTGGAAAAGTTATCGTGGTTCGTCCCAAGGTTATACTCCATGTCGTTGTCCAATCGTTGAAAGTTTTTCTGCTTGCTCATTGTGCCTCCAGTTCCGCCGATCGTCCTGAGCTCCGTCGGTGCCGTATCTCGGGCACTGCTCCTTCCCTTGCTGTTTGTCATGCTGTCAAACTTGACTGTTATTTGCTGCATGAGCGGTCGCAAGGTAGGCAGGCAAACAGCAATAGTTCCGCAAGCTACCTCGACGACACACCAAGTGCAAGCGGTCGCTAGGGTCCCTGCCAAAAAGTGCATGTAAGTATGATGCCTTGTCGCCCCAAAGAATAATACTGCACGTACATGTTGTATCAGCCGGCACAAACTGCATGATGGTTGTGAACCTATATATGCTTGCAATCAAGACGCTATCGGGAGTTTGAAATATTAGCGACATGGTGATGCAACGTTGGTAAGGGCCACTAACAAGCTTCCGAGGAGGAACATGAAGCAAAGAGACAGCTTCTGAGCCAAATTGGCATGAAGTTTCCAGATCTGTGTCATTGGCATACACAATATGGCAACGTCGGTTCCAATATTAGGAATTGCGTTGCCTATGAAAGAGGCTTTGAGGTTGATACACGTGCCATCAATCAGCGGCAGCCAAGCCTTTTTTATCGGGTTGCATTGGAAGATGGAGACGGCAACAATGGAGATCCACCAGCCAACAACGATGGCCGCTATTATAGCTGCGCAGATCTTGAACGTTCGCCCTGGGAAAATGCGCAAGTACATCTGCAGAAGGGATAGCTTGACAAGCATAACCGCCGTGACGTATATGCACTCGAACGATAGAAGGAGCTTCAGAATGATAACTTGGTCAATCTCAGGCACAACTGCAGCATGTTGGCCAAGCCCATGGCTGATCACTGCAATTGTCAGAACAGCGACCCCTTTATGAGTACCCAAGAGTTGAACTTACTGCCATAGTTGAGGCCAGCAGAAACACAAACAAAAACCTATAGAGTAACCGCTTGGTTAGATCCCAAGTGCTGTCTATCTTGTAGACTAGAATGGTGAAGAGCGTACTAGTGCGACAACTGTCAACCAGTCATCAAGACCATATCCACTTCTGAGATGGCGCGCCCAGAAACGCAACCCAACGAAGAGAAAAGACAGAACTAGAACGACTGTTGTCGTGCTGTTGAGTTCCGGTCCTCGATTGGCGTGTAAGTCAACGCGTGCCTCCAGTCTTGTCGAAATCGCCATCTGTTCGGGATTATGGCGGGTATATCTGGCCAAGAACCAGTTGGTAGATGGGACAATAATCCGACGGTATAGATAGAATGAGGGGACTTGCAACAACACTCGGATTTTCGACCTGGGCTCGAGTTGGTATAAAAGGCGCGGCCCGGGACAACGGCATACACTCTACATTCCAGTGTTCCCCATTGGTTTATATTATATACACCCATGTCCATCCTGTTGGTTCGAACCATGGGCCAGGTTTTTCAACCCCTTAATAAAAACCATACAAAACCCGGCTCGCCGCCTCGGCTTTTGGATACGAGTCTAATTCTGCTACCAATTCCGGCAATTGTTGCATGGCTTTGCCTTGCTTTGGTTCTCTATATACTTCACCGCCTTAATATCCGTTGAATCCTGCTTTGCTGCAAACTAGCTAGCAAATAGGATTCCGGAAAGCTCCCCGTTGGTAGCACGGTCCCCAGTAAATGTGACAAGGTGACGTGCCAAGCTAACGTGGGACTTGCCGGGACTTCTATTGAATCTCAGAGCCAACACGCAAGGGTCCAAGTACTTAATATGCTGCTGTAATGACTGCTTTTTTTTTTCATCTTTTATTCTTGTTTTTTCCAACTGTCTCATCTGTCCTTCATAATTTTACTCAACCAACCATGTCTACTGTCAACCCTACTATTGTTCTGGCTCCTGGTGCTTGGCACACTGCCGACTGCTTCGACGTCCTGCGCAATGCACTTCAGTCTAAGGACTGGCCTGTGGAGGCTGTAGAGTATCCCTCTGTCGGTGCTGAGCCTCCCACGAAAGGACTGGCTGACGATGCGAGCGCTGTGCGTGCTGTTCTCGAACGGCTGGCGGACGAAGGCAAGAAGATTGTCCTGGTAGGACATTCATACGGTGGACTCGTCATCGCAAACGCAGTCAAGGGCTTGGGATACACGCAGCGTCAGCAGGATGGCAAGACTGGTGGAGTCATTATTCTGGTGTACTTGACGGCTTTTGTGACTCCTCTTAACGGAAGCATTCTCAACATGCTTGGAGGCAACTTCTTGCCGTGGATGAGGGCTGATGTAAGTATTGGGCCGTCGAAGTGGCTATCTCCCACGAAGCAATTCTGCTGACACTTCTTTTCCACAGGGAGACTATGTCTACGCCGACACCCCCGATAAGGTGTTCTACCACGACGTGGAGCCCGAGGCTCAGCAAAAGGCTGTCTCTGCAGTGAAGCACCAATCCCACCGTGTCTTCACGGATGTTGTGACATATGAGCCTTGGCATGACATCGAATGCTTTTACTTCTTTTGCGACGATGACCAAGCACTACCGCTACCCATACAGCAGGGCCTAGCGACGAGCCTCGGCCCAGATGCATCGAGTTACCATGTCAAGGCCTCTCATTCGCCGTTCCTATCGAAGCCTCAGGAGGTAGTGGAGGGATTGGAGTACGCGGCCAAGATTGGTCTGGAGAAGGTTTCCGGGCAGTGAGTGAGGCCGATGGCAAAAGACGATATGTGACGAAGCAGAATTTGCGACCCCTGGCGGCCAGAGGTTTCGTTGGTCATGTACGGAGTATATGACATGTAATTGCCAACAGGCCAATCGGATAGAGAAGCCCATTGCCGCGCGGGGTCACTCATTTACCCCTGTTTCCAAATATATTACTATACACAGAGGAAAGAGGGATCAGGAGTTAGAGAACAAGATTCATCAATTCAAATCTGCTTAAAGCGGGAAAGTAACATCCGGTCCAAAAGACAGGAGAGGCAAAGGCGACGTTGGAATATAATAACGTAGATCATTCTACTCAAGTTCTAGTGCAGTCAGACGTCAAAGTCTCAGCCTCCAGAACAAGCGGCCTGGACTTACGCTATTCGGCTTAGCGCTGATCGGTACAAGTCGCCGGAAATGCAGGCACCATAATACAACAAAAAGGAGTTTTGTAGCCTTGGCCATATCTTGGGAATCCTGGGGGTATGCATTTCAATGGAGATCGATTCCGTGGCTGGGAGATATCTGTATCTTACATTATATGCCGGCTTACTACGAATATTTATTTTCCTATAGTATGTCTCCGCGCATATATGCTGGGCAACATTTAATCAACTTTCAATTGCGAGTAGATACGTTACGATGATACTGTGAAAGATTTAATACAATTATCCCAATTCAATGCAAAAGTGCTACGGTTGTACTTTTATATGCCCATACAGACCAGAGACTACCTAGAATAGATGTCGATAAGGCCTTTATTGATTGCTGGCATAAAATCAACAGGAGCCTGGCTAAAACCGCCAAGAAAGTGATATACATCTCTACCACCGGGTAACCAGCGGTCATTCGGTCAGTGAGACCGAATATGGCACCGGAAGCTAGTTGCATGTACGAGTACATGTGCAACAACGTCTTAAATTGCACGTTTACCAATTGAATTTGTGGATATGAAAGACGTGTTTCCTCTCTTTTTGCATTGTAGTTATAAATTCTTACATAAATATCGTCGCAGATGATACTTATCTGAAGCCAAGAAACAGATCCATGTCCACATCCCCGGTAGTCGTCGTAACACCGGGAGTAGGATGCACACCACCGAGACTAGTCAGATTGGACCAGTCCGAGTCAAGGCTGTTGCTGTTATTGCTGTTATTTGAAGATGCCACCGCGGAGTCCATGACAAGCTGAGTTGGCCACAGGTCCGACTCGAGTGTTGCTACAGTGGTAGGGCCGGGTGTGAGGGTGGTGGGGCGGAAAGGGCGAGGTTGAAGGGCAGGAATGATCATCTCCTGTTGCTCATGTCCGGGCGCATTATTCGCATAGTGATTGCCAAGGCCTGAGTCGCTGGTATCGGTGACGTCTATACATTGCGACGCGGTATTGGTATATGACGTAGAGGGGGATTGCCCGTAACTGAGGACAGCTGAGACGTCTGCTTGGTCTCGGTAGTTGAGCTTAACAAGATCGAGGACGGAGGCTGTGGACCATTGGAGTGCAGCACTACGTATGACTGTCTCGAGATGGTTCGTGGTGACGTCGGAGCACGAATAAATGTTTCGAACCCTGTCCATGATGCGCATGCAGACCCGGAAGCTCAATATGGCAGACTCGCGAACCTCGCGTTTGTGACTCTTCATATTCAAAAGGTGCATGAACATGGCAGGGTGCATAACATTGGCAGCGCCCAGGGGTAGTTGGTGGTCCATGTTACACATATGGAGCTCAGCCGCCAGGTGTGTTATCTTGTTGGCTGAGTCGAGGACAATTAATCTGGAGGTTTCCCGCTCATCCCTAGATGGCGTTGTTGTCGACAAGGCGTTCTCTGGCAGAAATCGAGGGCGATGAAGCGTGTATAGCGCTTTGTAGTACAGCATGTGCAGCAAATGCCGGCGCTGGTGATTCGAGACGGAAACATTGTCGTACTCATGTACTGTAATCAAGGACTGCCAACGACACGAGGAAGGCAGATTCCTCAGCCATTCCTTGATCGCCTCGTCCAGCTCCTCAACAGTTTCCCTTCCGGAGTCCACGTGCCTTCGATTGATGATACCACCTGCATTGCGAGAAGAGGCCGACGCGGGGGCACTGACGGCTTGCGACTGTTGAATGCGATGCATAAGCACAAATATCTTGGTCTTCTCAATAAGAAGTTCGGCAGACGCGGCCTGTAGTACTTGATCGTAGGGGCCGACAGTGTTATGCCCGAGAATGAGATGTCGGTTCGCAAGGATCCCCACCTCGGTGTCGATTATATGAAGCATAGGTACATCGTGATCTGTATCCTTTATCCTCGATGGCCTCTCTAAACCGACTGACACGACTTTGTCGCGGACATAGCAACACCACCAGAGGCGTCTCAAGAACTTGGCATCGGCAGCGCCTACGCCTTTCTTGGCCGGATTATGGTTCAAGCCGACAGCGAATGCTAAGGAAACGGCAGTGTTCATCCAGTGCCAGGAATCCTTCTTGTCATGATGTGATACACTTTGCGATGTTAGTAGCAAGGCCATTTGCATAAGAACTAGCTGGTCTTGCTCCCCGCCTATATCAAAGAGCAACTACACATGTTTGGAGAGCAGTGTCAGCAACCATATTTCTGCATGGAGAAGCTCGGCATATTCATGGATTCTTGTATACGTAGACAAAGCCACAGATGATTCAACACTTACCTCGCTACTTCGATAAAGCTGTCTCCTCAACATCTGACTATCACGGTATCCATTCTCCATAAGTACATCGGAGCTCACATGTGCGGCACCTGCGAACAGAACGGCCTGATAAAGAGGTAAGCTGATTTGGCCGCTGGAGCCGTCGACACAGCGAATTGTTCTGCAAAAGTCTTCGAGGTCAAGTAAAGGCATTCGTCCGTGGACAAATTCAATATATGATTTCACGATGGAAAACTGTAGAGGGATGCTCGGGAGACTCAGTGCACCTTGGGACCGTAGAAAAGTCCCTAAGGCCGGGTCATCGAGAGCGAGTGGTTTGATGAATGGTGGTAACTGTGTCGTTGTTTCTGGTATACCATCGGAACTAGAACGCACAGCATCCATTGGCGGTGGCAAACAAACCCCCACTGGAGTCCCATCGCTTCCTGCGTCCGTGAATGTGCTGAATTGTGGATGTTCTTTCGCAATGTCTCTGGAATCACAGTAGACTGTTTGGGGAGAAGTAGAATCGTGCTCCTGGAACACAAATTTCCTGGATATTTTGCAGTCTTAGAAGCCTCCCAACGTATATATATGATCGGGTGGATGAGAGCACATATGCATACCGTGTTCGTCGGTTTCGAGGAACAACGCATTGGGCATGATCCCATTTGCAGTTGTCACACGGATTACTCTCAGAGACATTGCATTTCACCTTGCGAGCGCGGCAGGCAAGGCATGCCCGTCCAGCACGCCGACGTGTCGTACTAGGTCCGATCCGACCCTTGTCGCTGCTGGTCATGTCCTCTGTATGAATACCCCGCGGGTATGATCCGAACAGTTCCTGAGGCTTGGATCAATCGTGCAGTAGTACTGTACTAATTAAGATATGGGGCATATGCAATACCCACATCAATCATACACAGATTGCATGCCTAGAAGTGCGTATAATAGGAAGAGCCCTGTACTATCGTAGAGTAAATGGGGTTCAGAGGATCAAATGCTGGGAATATATTGTGAGAAGATGAATGGAGGAGCAAGAGCCTGATCACGACATCGTGGTTGCGTCTTGCTAATATGCGGCAAATGGATCCATACCGGGCAGGCGGTGAGGCGTACCACGGGGAGGTGGTTGTCATTCAATATACATCTACGAGTACTCCGTAAATGCAGCTTACTACATGTAGTAACATGGAACATTGGGGGGTGTATATAAAAACGTAAACAGACAAATGTAAAAATTGCAGCTCTAGGTATATATCAAGGTGCTAAAAGTAAAACGAAAGATATCCTAGTCGCGCAGGGAATCTTGATGACGGTTGTGTTGGAATTTCTCCATGTGTTTTAATGTTCAATTGTGCAATACAAGTCACGCATTGACACTTACACGACATATGCACTCCGCCCACGCATGCATATTCCTCGTGGCTATTCAGACACTTCTTATTTATTTGGTAACACGAAACATTTTCATTTGAGACACGGAGCGTATATTCGAAAGTAACTGGTTCTAGATCTGGAACTTGTTCTCTTCAAGAGGGTCCCCATCAGCCCGAGAACCGTCATCGCTGGCAGGATGACTCTTCGTCCTGACCAACCTACGGTTCTTGAAGAAGTACAGAGTGATTGCACCTGAAATAACAATAGCGGTTGCTGAGTAAAGGGCTATTATACCCACAAAGGCTCTTGTGTACCTTGGGGCATCCTCATCGCGGAACAGCTGCTGTCCAGCAAGACCACTGAGGTTAGCTCCCATTACAATGAGGGCTTGGCCGACGTATAGAGCATCGGAATCGCGAACGTTCAGCGTCATCCACGCACTATTGATTCCTTGAAAGGTAGCATTACCAGCCATGAAAACGACAAAAACGGCGTACTTGGTCCACTTGTCGTCACTGTCGGTAAGGTAGTATTGCACTCCGGAAAATACCAGTGAGTATATGGTACATGCGAGACATACGGGCCCACGAAGCCTTGTCCAGTCTGACAAGCGTGCGGCGAAAAGAGCCAGAAAGATAAGGGCAAAATGTGTTACTGAAACCAAAAGGTTGGCATTGGTCTTGTCGAAGCCCAGGTTCTTGACTATCGTGGGGGCATAGAGTAAGAGGCCGCCCTTTGGAGCCAACGAAATGAAAGCGACAGCTGCGTGCAGCCATATGAAATAGTTCCTGGTTAGGCAACGAAGAACCTGACGTGGGGATACGGCCTCCAGTTTTGTAGATCTTCCGCCGTCTGATAGAGCGATGCGTCTTTTCATGATGTCACGCTCTCGGTCGTTGAACATGTCCAACCAGGCGATTCCAATGGCTGGTCGGGTCCTCTGCGGGCTTCCAGGGAGGACGAATATAAAGACAAAAGATACCACGACAGTAAAACTACCGTCGATGATGAATAGCCACTGCCAGTCGTGAAGTCCGCCAATCCTGTCCATTTGAAAGACGCCAGCTGCAATAAGAGAGCTTGTCCCTGCAGCCAGATAGTTGGAGATGTAAAGGATCGTCATACGGAAAGCCATTTCCTTCTTCGTGTAGAATGAACCAATCACGACGAGCGATCCCGCAAGGTAGCCAGCCTCAAAGGTTCCTAAGAGGAAGCGTGTGGCATAAAAAGACGACCTGTTGGTGATGAATGCCTGAAACGTCGCAACCATTCCCCAGGCAAATACTTCAATCGACAACCAACGAGGGGCACCGAGTCTTGACAGGATCATGTTAGACGGGATCTCAAATATGACAATGCCTGCAAGTTGTAGCTGGTTTCCGTTGTTAACAATGTTGTTTGTTATGCCGAGATCCTTCGTAAAGTCCGTCGTCAAAACACTGCTAATGTTGGCCTTGTCAATCTGCAGGGCAAAGAAGCCAAGCATAAGGCATGACATTAAGAAAACATCGAGCCTTGTGTTCCACGATGTTAGATATTCGTCTTGTCGATTCTTGGTCCTCAAAGCAAACCTGGAAGGATGAACTCACTTCAACTTGAGCTTCACCTCCTCTCTGTCGCTCCAGTCCTTGACGACTCGAGTTTCCGCATCCGGCAATTGCTCCTTCTCCAGGACATCACCAACGCCCTCATGGCTTATTATTTCCGCAGGCGGTGGCGCTTCTGGCGCTTCTTTTGTGATGGTCATTGTCGAGAGCAAGTCTTTGCAGGTTACGTTAGCAAGTGTATTAAAGTCAAGGAAAAAAAGAGATAAATCAATATGCCTTTCCATACCTATTCAGTCGATTTCAAAGGGTGTAGAATATGCGTTTCCTAGACGGGCCATGTTTACATCTTTCGGACTATGACTACCAACCTATAATTATATCTATGCGTATTCATAAGGCTGTCTGTAGAACACCTTCACTGCATAGGAATACAGGATAGGGCGTTTCGATGTCGCAATGGTCTTCCCAGATTGCGTGCGGTTGTCAGATTGCATACACGGTACTCCGAAGCCCGGCATGTAGTGGGGGAGCATCACGCTAAAACAGGCGGTGGATCAACTCGTTTACCTGTGTGTAAGCCGACTACAGAAGCCAATGGTACCTAAAGATGAAGACTTTCAGACGTTGGTAACACATTATAATCAATCGATCACGAGTTTGACGTTGTCTAAATGTTACTGGACTGCACCAAGCTCTAGAAACAAACGTATATGTTAGGCAACGCATATGCAGCGACTTCAATAATCCAACTCGATCATCATACGGTCTGCGGCCAGTGCGTGCAGCTCATTGGTCGCTTGACCTCGGTTGTACTCGCTTGCGTTCGCCTATACTCGTCTACACTCGCTTTCGTTCGCATGTCCTCGTCTATAATCGGTTGTAGTAGGTTCACATGCGTTATATTGCATCGCCAGTATTATGAAGGAAAAAAGAATAAAGGCATTCAGTCGGCAAGTACCTTTTCGCGGTAATATAATTGATTATTGCTAGTTTGTGTGCATAGAACTTTGGTTATACATTATGTATCACCTGGCAAGAGGTACATTTTTAGTTTAAATTCTTTTTCCACATAAATGTATGACTACCATATCTCAACCCGCATGTGATTTACAATACTATCTTTTTTTACCCTCGTCTATACTTAATACCTGCTAGCAAGGTTGATTTAAACCACCCCTAATATGAACATCAATGTAGAGTACGACTCGCTAATGTCTATCCAACCTCTTCTCTTTAATGAGAAGGGCTGTTGAAAGGGCTGCAATGCCACACGTAAGCGCAATTGCTGTTCATCATGTTAGAGAGACGTTTTCATGGGGGAGTAATGTTGGTAATGCTTGACTAACCGTTGGTGGGCACCAGACTTTTCACAAAAGCCTTCGTGACAATGTCACGTAATGTCGGCGGCAATGAGTAGATATATTCGACACTGGATGAAGAACCTTCTATGATCTAGTTGTACGTTAGCAGTTAGACATATGGATCAAAAGAAAGAAGAAAAGAATATCAGGAACGGTACACCAGGCTTGTCCGGGATGCCATCTAGTGCTGACTGAAGTAAATTGACCAGCACTCGGTTGTGCACCACATTGAATATGTTTGCACTGACTAACATGCCGATATTCTGGCTAAGAAACCATGTCGTGCCAGCAATGCCAATGTCCTTTGCATCCAGGCTTGCCGCCAAATGTACAAAAGACGTGTTTTGCGTGCTGCCCATACCAATGCCCCCAAGCATAATATACCAGGTATCGGCCAAGCTAGACCGTCCGTCCCAACGGACGAGAACTAGTGTGTAGCATATGTTGCCGAGAAGGGTGGCAATGACAATGACAATTTTGTACTGCCCTGTACGGCTGATTATCCAACCCGTCATCAGGCCACCAATTGTGTTTCCGACCACAATGAAGACAATACGACTTCCTGCTGACGTAACTGGCATCCCAGCGACAATTTGGAAGTACATGGGCACAGTGTAAATGATCTCTCAGATGTTAGCTGCTTGGAGAATGAAAACCTTTGAAGGAATGGCTTACGACAAACTGAGCCGCTGTTTGCAAGGAGACTAGCACATAGGAGGTGAAAACATCGCGTTGGAAAACTAGCTCCATCGGAATTATTGGCTCCCGAGCAAACCTGGTCTCAATGTAGTAAAATAAGACGAAAAGAAGGATGGCTGTGGAAGCAAGTGGCACGACATAGGCCCACGAGTATAGCTTTCCTGCTAGATCAAGGGCGACGAATGCTGAAACGAGGGCGGAGGGGATGGTAACGAATCCCGCAAAATCTACGCGAGATAGATTCTGTCGGAAGGTGTTCTCCTGTTGGCAAACGACCGCGGCTTTGAGATTGCTCGGTAGTTTCCAAAGAATGAGGAGGAGCGCAGCAACGGCTGCTGGGGCCTGACCTAGAAAACACCTTGCCACGCACGCAAAATTACATCAGTTTGAAGATGGACATAGATATATATAAGAGGAGGGTGATAGTTGCAGGTCTCACCATCTCCAACCAACGTTGTCGACCAGCCAGCCGCCGGTTGGGCCACCACATGATCTTCCAAGAGTGGCAATTACATTGACATAGCTTCGCCAGACAGCAACCTGTCGTACCGGAAGCATATCTAAAACCCGATATTAGCCAAGTGTCAGGATAGTGGTAACATTAGCTTGAGGGTCATAATTACCGGCAATAATGACGGCCACAAGTCCGACCATACCGGCACCCCCGATGCCACTAATTGCACGGCCAGCAAGAACTTGCCAATACTTTGAACCGATTCCACTATTGATTTATTCATTAGCTCTATGAATCACATGGGGAATATGACAATAATTCATACCAGAGTATGGAACCAAAAGCAAAGATCACGTATGCAAAGCCCAAAGCTGATTTTCTTCCAAAAATGTCACTCAACTTCCCGTACTGATAGAACAGAAATCAGAGCTCAGTTAGAAAAATCTCACAATAGCAAAGAAAAATTGTCTTCGTGTTGCGTACCAATGGCTGACATGCACATTGTGCCAAGGAGTATGTTGTGATGAGCCATGAGGCATCCGAAAGAGCAGCAAATTCGGACGAGATTTCTTGGCTCGTGGCCAGCACAATGGAAGAATCAGCCTGAGCAATGAAAACACCTGTTCTCATAATGTTTAATATATAATAAGGACATGGGTATTCTAATAGAGAGTGACATACCAAGAAGCAAAGTCGGGAGAACTGCCCATATGATGGAAACGTCGGGTTTTCCTGACGATGTCTTCGTTATAGAGTGTTGATTCGGTTGCCTTTCCGGGTGCAATAGAGGAGCACGCTCGTCAGCCTCCAGGACTTCATGATCAGTCATGATCGTATATTCACTGTATGGAAAGTAGTATATGTTTTCAGTATCGTAACCTTTAGACAGAATTAAATGAGTGATATCGGAAGGGTGGATGAGTTGTTTGGTACAAAAGTTCAATATTTGCATTGGACCCGGAAAAGTTCCGATTAATGCATTGCAGTAGCTGTACTGTCCAATGGCCATTGGTTATCTTTATGATAGTTTACAACACGCTGTTGTTGTTTCGAAACAAATTGTTGTACACGATCCTAATTGTTTAACTGGGCTTCATACCGAGTACAGCCGGTCCGAGCCCGTCGGCCCCACATGGTGTTACCCTGGTTTGAGCATTAGTCTATATTGTACTCCGTACTTCGTACAAGGAGTGTTATGAAGCAGAGTTATTAGCATATCTTGTTAGCTGTTTTAATAGCCAAAGTCCCTTTACTTTCCGTTTTTAAATATCATAAGACTTTACGATATCACTAGTTACGAATCACCGATTCAATTGAATTGACCACGAAAATGCTACTCCCGTTCCTGGTTGCGGCACTTGGTGCTTGCACGGCGTATGCCAAGCGTCCTAACATTTTGTTCATCCTCACAGATGACCAAGACTGGCATATGGAGAGTGTCGACCACATGCAATTTCTGAAGGTATTTGGAAACGTTCAGCCCCCCAAAACCACTTTTCAAACACAAGGCCGCTAATATGGCATTTTCAGTCGGACATTGTCGACAAGGGCACCACATTCAATCAGCATTACTGCACCGTGGCCCTGTGCTGCCCGTCGAGGGCTACCCTATGGACTGGCCGTGCGGCTCACAACCACAACGTTACCAATGTCTCGCCCCCGCACGGAGGCTATCCCAAGGTGACTGAGGTGGGAATTAATGATGATTATCTGTTTCTCTGGATGCAAGAAGCTGGATACAACACGTACTACACAGGAAAGTTGTGGAACTTTCACGGCGTGTACAACTACGACAAGCCCTTCGCCCGTGGATTCAATGGCTCCGATTTCTTGCTCGATCCGTACACCTACCGGTATTGGGATAGCAAGATGACACACAACGGCGAGCCGCCAGTCAGTTATGCTGGGCAGTATAGCACGGACGTCATTGCTGATAAGGCTGAGGCTTTGTTGGATGATGCACTGTCGCATGAACAACCCTGGTTCTTGACAGTCGCTCCGAACGCTCCCCATTCCAACTGGGTGTTTGACGCAAAACGAAACTCATCCTGGGTCTCGACCCCTCAAAGTGCCTACAGGCACGAGCACCTCTTCATGGACTATCAAATCCCGCGAGGAAAGTCATACAACAAACCCATACAGGGCGCAGCCGGTTGGCCGGGACAGCTGCCAGAGCTCAACGATACTGTTCTAGCATACAACGACCACTTTCAACGGCAGAGGCTACGGGCTCTTCAGGCTGTCGACGAGATGGTACATGAATTGGTAGCCAAAGTGGAGGCTGCGGGGGAACTGGAGAACACGTACATATTTTATTCTACAGACAACGGGTATCACATCAGCCAACACGCGATGCATCCCGGAAAGGAATGCGGTTATGACACAGATATTCATATTCCTATGTTCGTACGGGGCCCAGATCTCGAGGAAGGTGGCCAGGTTGACGTGGTCACCTCACATACCGACATATCTCCCACAATTTTGAAGCTTGCCGGCGTCGAGAAGGATCTTGATGGAGAAGCTATGCCATTCAGCAGCGAGGCAGCTTCAAATGGAAGGAATGAGCATGCTTCTATCGAGTTCTGGGGCCACGGAGCTCCCGAAGGGCACTACGGGTTTCACAGTGACGACCATTTTGAGTCTGGGAAGATGGAAGGTTTGTACTCGAACAATACTTACAAAGGCCTCCGAATGGTAAGCCAAGACTTTAGCTTGTACTACTCGGTGTGGTGTACTGGCGAGAGAGAGCTTTACAACCTCAAGGTACGTTGTTAACCAAAAACAAATCTGTATTTGAAACTCAGTGTCATGAATGGCCTTGGCTGACAATCATCGGACAGGATGATCCTGAGCAAACTATCAACCTTTTGTCAGAGTTGGATACTGCAAAGATCGCCCAATCTCGATTCTCAATCAGTGGAAGGTCCACCACGGACATCGTACAGCGTTTGGATGCACTCATTCTGGTAATGAAAGACTGCAAGGGCAAGGCTTGTTCTCGTCCGTGGAAGCAACTGCACCCAGACGGTAAAGTTACATCTTTAACGGAATCACTTCACGTTAAATTTGATCAATTCTACGAGGGACAGCCTAAGATGTATTTCAAATCTTGCGAGTCAGCTTTTATTAAGGAACAAGAAAGCAAGGAGGCCGCCAAACAATATAGTGGAGGATATGAAGATTACGGATATGGTCATGACTGGATCTTGGGTATATAGTTGCATAAGGCATTATATATCTATATGTATGTATATACATGTTTGTGAATTGCCAATATATATTGTACACATGAATGTTCCCTCGTGATGGCCAGGAGCCGAGGCTCTGTACCTGTACTCAGTTGTAGCCATGCTGTCCCACGATAGCGTGCGTGTGCGATTGTCCATCAGGTATGGGTCACGGACCAGTCGCTTCGAACCGCAATACGACCAGGTTCGTCTCTTCTGAGCTTCCTCTCGGAGCTATCATCGTTGCTAGCCGTCTCGTTGTCCTGTAACATTGCACGAGTTAGCGATCTGACCATGATACTAGGAGCGTCGTGACATACTAGCTCGATCCACGTTGTGTGCTCGCCTTGCTTTGGCTGGCTGAGGTGCCCCCCCTGTGAAAGCTGGAATGTCTCTTGCTCCCGGCTCTTGTCCACAGTCGAGGGCTTGTATTTGGCTCGCAGTCGCTGGTAGAAGGGCCTGAGCATTGGAATGTTGATACAGATCCCTGCTAACATTAACTCGACCGTACAGAGCATGAAGGTTGTCAGAGAAGTGCCAGTGAGGTTGCCGATGAGATCGATGACAAAGATCTGCCAGAACCGGACGATGCCTATAATGACACAGCTGAGTAGAGCATTAGTATGCGACATTTGCCCGATGGAGACTATGAAGGACTGAACTTACGCTAGACCTATCAGAAAACAGGCAATGACGGCCAGTCTTTCTATTCCCCGCATCTGCAGGGTCCAGATAGTGTACATAGGGAGCACGACAATGATGATGTCGGTGATGACGTTGGTCATAATGATGCACTTGAGGACGAGGATCTGATCCATGCAGCTTCCAATTCGATCAATGGTCCATTGCTGTTCGATGGGGTTGCAGAGGAAGATGAAGACGAATGTGAAGATCAGCGCCCAAGCTATGCAGATAGCGCCCACAAGGTAGATCCAAGCCTTGAGTTGAACAGCAAATACTCGGTAATAGAAGCAAAGCTGGCTCATCTTCATCGCCGCAAGACACCAGAGGTATACGAGGGTAAAGGCAAAGGTCGTCTGCAAGAGTCAGTTTTCCTTTTCGGTTTCAGATCGAGCGTGCTTTACATTACCTGCATGATGAATTCCATATTGTTGACGACTATCTTGAAATCAGACTTGGTGGCTTAAGTGTGGTGGTGAAGATATAGGCGCACTCACGCTTTGGGTATACTGAAGATTTTTCATCAAAGTCATAGCCGACCCCTGACACAAAGACTGCGGCATTCAGCCCAATGGTTGACCCCGAAAGAAGCTGCCGAGGTCAGTCAGGTAACACAGCTAGAGGGCCTCCAGACGTACACAAGCAATTGCGGACAAGATGTCATCCGCCCCGACTCCAGCACCTCTCGCGCGACCTACAAGGCGCAAGACGACGATGGTCCCAACGGCCACCCATAGTATGGAAATGGCTATGAGAGCATCCCGGGCCGAGTCTGTCATGGGAATGTACTCTCGCGCCATGTCGAAGGATATAAAGAACTGTCCACCGGAGATACAGTATATTTCGAACGATAAGCACAAGAAACATGGAGGTCACTGGGAACCAACTAAAGAGAGAACTGCTCTGCTTAATATATTACACAACCAATGGGCCAAACTGGCGTTCATTTTCCAGCGTCCATTTCAGGAGGCGGCGTGCTTCAGCTTCAAGTGCCGACGGAGACCAACGTACACTTGGACTCAACGGACCAACGTACACTGGGACTCAAAGGACCAACGTACAACGGGGCTCATCCTGACCGAGTCCCGTTATGGAAATCATCGTCACCTGCCAAGTCTTGCAGATTTGGGTTCCCTGGATAATTTTCACTTCTGAAAGAAGAGGGTGCATGGATCGTGATGTGTTGAAAGCATGCAGAGCACAGGATACCCAGCCAGTTGAACCCGGTTGAAGGTGAGAGATCACAGTGCCTCGCTGATCAGCTTCTTGCCGAAACATACTGCACAAAGAATAAGTATCATGGTTTTGATCTCTGCTACAAGCGAATAATTGAAAGTTTTGCAGCATGGCCCCTAACGTGGAACGAGGGACCGATACTGCACTATCGTCAGTGGCGAAGAACCTTACTGTTCCAGCGTTTCTCTTAGTATCCCCTGCCAGAAACTGGGAACTTTAATGAGCATTGACCGCGGATATGCAGCGTGAGCCGATGACTAGGGATGTCTCCTGTGGAGAAGGCTGTTAAGACCGTTATTATAACCGCAGCTTAAATAGAGCTGCCATTTGCATCCCCACTGCATCTTGGCACCCAACCAACCAACGCGCACAAATGAGGAAACCCGTCGCCCCAGACCTAGCAACCGCCGCACAAATGGGGAAACCCGTCGCCCTAGACCTAGCGGCCGCCGGAGGAGGCTGTAAGTGGCGTCGTTGTGAAGCCGGCAGTCTCTGGGTGGAAAGAATACAACGCCGGTCTACCCGCCTATTTGTGCGGAGAAGGGCGGCGGTCCTTTCCACCCCTTGGCAGTGTCGCCCGTTTCCCCTTAGAGATCTTGGCCACCGTTGCAGTCTACCCCCTGCAGGTTTGAGACTTTGACGAGACTGACCAACGTTGTTTCCCCTCACGTTCTCGCCACCAGTGAGCAGCATGTGCTTTGGTCCGCGATTGCACAGGGTGGACAAGTGGTCTTCTCCAAATGTAACCCTTGTCGTCGTATAAAAGTTAGGCTACAGGCAGGTCCACGCTTCTTCTTTCGCTGAATCATGCGTCAATGCAATTCCGTCTCCTGACCTTGTCCAGTCCCAAGATCTCATTGCACAAGTCATGGATACAACCGCCAGTCATCAGCATGCGACAGCATCAGCAAGTGCGCCGATGACAATCGTGTACTTCATCGCCCTGTATCTCGGTTACCGCGTCGTTCACGCTGTTTACAACATCTCCCCTCTACACCCGCTGTATCGATTCCCAGGCCCCAAGATCGCGGCTTTCAGCTATCTTTATGAGGCGTATTATGACTGGATTCTGCAAGGACGATATGGCAAAGCCATTGCCCAGATGCACAAGACATACGGTACGCATTTGTATTGATGCTCGTCGAGATGTCCTTGAGCTCACACAAGCAGGCCCTATTGTTAGGATCAACCCGGATGAACTCCACTGCTCGGACCCGTACTTCACGGACGAAATTTACGCCGGCCCGGGACGCGTTCGTGACAAATGGCAGCATCAGCTGAACACTGGCGGCGCTGGGCCCGTATCGGCCACTGGATTCTCGACCGTACCGCACGAGCTCCATCGAATTCGCAAGGGCACGTTGTCCCGTTTCTTCTCGCGGCAACAGGTGCTGAAGCTGGAAGGCGAGGTTCGCGAGTTCTCGCAGCTTGTAGCTGACAAGATGCTCCAGTCCGCTGGCGGCGAAGCCTTTGATGTCAAGAACGCCTTCAACTGTTTCACGGCCGACATAATTTCGCAGTACGCATTCGGTGAGCCCATGGGCTTCATTGCGCAAGAAAGCTGGGAGCCAAACTTTGCGACCTGGGTCAAGTCGTTCTTCAACAGCGCGTATATGATGAGACACAATGCGCTGGCCAGGAAAATGGCCCAGGTCATGCCAATGCTTGCCGATTACATGGGCGACGACATCAAGAACGTTATGCGCCAGATGACCGTAGTCATCCCAGGGTATATCCAGGCAGCGCTTGACGACCCAAACAATGGCCGCGTATTTGCAGAAGTCCAAGAAAGCAAGCTCCTGCCACCAGAGGAAAAGACCATGTATCGTCTCTCAGGAGAAGGTTTCAACTTCTTGCTTGCGGGCACGGAGACAACCGCGGCTACACTGACCGTCATCACATACCATCTTCTGGCGCAGCCCAAAATTCACGCCCGTCTCATGGAAAGCCTGGAGGGCCTTGATCCATCTCATCTCAAATGGACAGAGCTTGAACAACGACCCTACTTCTGGGCTGTGATACAGGAGTCACTCCGCATGATGCCAGGCGTGTCACATCGCTCAGCCCGTATCGCTCGTGATGAGGACCTCATATACAAGAGCAGAGATGGCAGGATAGAGCATGTCATCAAGCGAGGCACTCCGATCGGCATGACATCCATGATCAATCACTGGGACAAAGAACTCTTCCCGGATCCAGATCAGTATATCCCGGAACGGTGGCTTATTAACGGGCAGCCGAATCACCAGTTGCAGAAGTTTCTGATTGCCTTTGGCAGAGGAAGCCGCTCGTGTATTGGAGAACAGTAAGTATTCGACGTTCCCTGTCTAGAGTTTCTACTAACAAGCTGTTCAGATTAGCGTGGGCTGAGGTGTACCACATGGCTGCTCTAATGGCCATTCGGATTATCCCACGGGCTCACTTGTACGAAACAACGATAGACGATATCTCATACGATCATGACTGTATTGTTGTACAGACTAAAAAGGGGTCTATCTCGGTTCGTATCAAGATTGAGTGAATAACCAGTAGAAGAGGGGAAGGTATAAGCGGCCTAAATAAGAATTATTTAATCATAAACTTATAAAAACCTATCGCTACCGAGGTGACTGCGTATGTGCGTATTAAGTCCGGGCTAACGCCCCTTTTTAGGGGATCCTCGTTATATTACTATTAATAAGGGAGTTAAGGAGTGAGAGATTACTTACCGCTATAAATCACGAGGGCTAAAAACTCTATTATATTAAGTCCGGGCTAACACCCCTTTATAGGGGATTCTCGTTATATTACTATTAACGAGGGAGGTGTAGAGTAATAGATTACTTACCTTTATAAATTACGAAGGCTAGGATCTCTATTATATATACTAGTAGTCGTTTTTTTTTAATATTTTATAGTTAATTAATCTTTTTATCCTCTTTTATCTAAACTTTTAAAAAGCCTAATAGCCTAGATCCGCGCATTTTAATATTATAATAGTATTTCTATATATAAAGTATTACCCTATATATTAAAAATAGGAGATAGTCTAGGGAGTGATGGTGACTAAAACTAGCTAATAACCTTATATAACTAGAATCGTAGGAAGGTAAGGAGATAATATTAAGTTTTAGGAGCCGGGCTATTAGGGGGAAGTATTACGGTTCTACCGATAGTAATTACGTAACTATACTACGATGCTAATAAAGCCTCCGCGTAGCCGCTACGACTCTATAGTAACCTACCTTATATATTAAAATAGGGAGACGGACAGTCTAGGGAGAGATCGTGACCAAAACCACCCTAATAACCTATATAATATAAGTAGTAAGGAGGTAAGGTAACGATATAATAATAAAAAGGTTATCTCTATAGCACTACCCGCGTTCGTATAAATAACTTCTTCTATCTATAGTATCGTATACGACTTATAGGTAGTCTTAAGTCTATAAGAGTAACGAGGGTATCGTTAAAAAGGGGTTATAGAAAGAATAAAGGAGATTTTATAATATAATAACGAAAAGTTATATAAATATAGGGTTTAGTTAATTATATATATAATTAATTATATAAATAACTTCTAAGAAAAGAAGAAAAAAAAGATAAAAGGTATACTAGATAACGGCTAATCCTTAACTTAATAAAGAGGAAGATATAAGTATATAAAAAAGGAGGTTTTTAAAAAAAGGAAAAAGGAAGAAAAGAATTAATTAATTACTATTATTTATATAATAGTTATAAAGGGCTAACCTTACTAAACGTTATTAGTAGCCTTAATAGAGTCTATTATTCGATAGAGAAGAAAGGAGGAAAAGGGAAGGAAAA
>FYEV01001781.1:0-13358 GCA_900188565.1 Geosmithia flava
TTGGATGTGTCCTCGGCCTGCTCCTCGACAACATCGCCATTCTCCCCTCGCTTGGCTGTGGCGGCAAGTTCGGCAACTACCCGCTCAAACGGCCGAAGCTCACACCCAGGCGTCTCGGATCGCGACTGTGCGCGAGCCATCGCCCTCCTCATGGCATCCACCAACTTCACGGTGCCTTCTTTGGTAGTGGCAGCGACCTCGTCACTCTCAGCCTCGACCTCGGCCTCTGAAATCTCTGTCTGCGATTCGGGGGCCTTCTCAGGCTCCTGGTCCCTGCTCGCACCGTCAGACTCGTCCATGCCGCGAATCTCCCTCATGGTTGGGAGATCCTCGAGGAGCGCACTCTCCAGCCTAGACACAGCCTGCTCCCTCTCCTGAGGCGTCGCGCCAGGAAGAAGGGACAGCTGTTCCATGGCGTTCTGCAGGGCCTCCGCCACCTGGGGCGTGCCCAGGGAGTCGCTCTCGACGATGTCCTCTATAGTAGCCATCGTCTTCTCCCAGGCATCTTCGTCGCTCTGCTCAGCCTCGGCCGCCTCGGCTGCCACCTCGCTGGTCTGCTTGGGTGCGTCCTCTTGTCCAGAGAGCTGCTCGGCGGCACGCTCCTCGTCCCTTATGGTCATGATGTCCTTTTGCACCGCCTCGAGGGATCGCTTGGCCTCCTCGCGCGACTGCTCAAAGTCCTCTTCGGTGACGGGCTCGGCGAAGAAATACGTCAGGGGCACGTTGGTGTCGCGTGTCTCGACGTGGAAGCGTAGACTGCGCCCGGGGAAGCGCTCTGTGGCGCGGTTGAGCAGGTCGTTGAGGAGGGTGACGCTAGTCTTGAACTCGAGGTCGCCGATTCGACGGTCGTTGGAGCCGTGGATAGCGTGGTCCATCTCTTCGAGGCTGACGTACTGGAAGCCAAAGATGCGCTGGGTGTTGTGGTAGGCGAGGAAGATGCCGTCCATGCGGCCCATGCGCACCTGCAGCGAGTACTTGAGGAAAGCGGCGCGGATCAGGTCGTAGTACTCGCGCTCAAACGACTCCCACTTGCCGAAACGCTTGCGGATCTCGTAGCCCCGGCCTTCCTCATACTCGTGCACATCCATGCGGACCGAAACGACGGCCCTGGTCTTCAGGTCAAATATGCCCGTGCCTGGGAGTCGAGGGTCGCGCGCGTCCAGCTGCGACCGCATCATAAAGTCGCCCAGTGTCGTGTAGTGATAGGCTTCATCCGCGTTGCGCTCCTCCTCGGTAATGAGGTGGGACCGTGTGCGGCGGTACTTTTCAAACTCCTCCCTCGGCAGCGTAAGGAGCTTCTCCATGGATTTTCCCAGTGTGCTGAGGATGTTCTCCTTGTCGTGCTCCTTGTCTGCGTCGATTGCGTACACGCCATCGTTCAAACGCGCGTAGGCAGAGACGGGCGCCCTGGTCAGGATTGTGAAATTTGTCGAGTCGATTTCGAGGGACTGTGATAGCGATGAGAAGTTGGGCTTCCTCCAGGCCGACAGGAGGTAGTGGAAGTGGGCGAGGATGGACGTCATGCTAGATGTCGACCCGCAGTACTTCATGCCGTGCTTCTTGCTCATCTCACGCAGCTTCGTGTCCTTGGACGAGGTAATGTAGGCCTTGAGCGCGTCAAAGTCGAACTCGTCTACAGGCATAATGGTGGCAAGGTACGGGTCAAAGTTGAAGACCTGCGACCGCGCATCCTGTATCTGGTACACTCCAGGGTTGAACAAGACCCGGTCGAGCCCGTAGGAGAGGGCGGGCACCTGCTGACGGGCATTCTCCTCCTCCTCCACAGGCGTGAAGGCGATATGCTTGGGATACAGTGTCTGGACATGGGCGGGCTTTCTTTTCGTCTTGTTTTTCGGCGCCTTTGTCCCAGACGCCTTCGTCTTCGTCGATGGGCTGTTGTCCTTTCTTGCCGCATTTTTTCGGGTTGCTGTCTGCCGGGGGCTGGGCACAGTCGCGGGGTCTTGGAAGCTCTCATCCATGTCCAGGGCCGATTCCAGTCTCTGCGCCTCCCATAATGACTTTTGGTATTCGATTTCTGTCATGGGTGCCTCCTCGCCACGTGGACCTTCAATCCTGCCGGAATCCTGCACATCGCCACCCGGCCCGGACGCATCCTTCTTTGACTTCTTGTTCCCCTTGGCATATGTCCTCAACCCCAGCGTCTCCCGGGACAAAAGGGATAGTCGTGTAGCGGACGGGCGGTGCTGGCTTGCACAAAAGGCAGCAGGTCTGGACTCGATGGCGCGCCCCAGACAGGCTCTCCTGAGCGCTGTGATCTCAAGGGACCCGCGTCGGAGCATGATAAACGGTTGCTCGGTTTCGATCTCGACCGTCAGCTGCGTGACTGTTGCATTAGAATTGGTTTGGCCAAGATGAAGGAGTCGCAAAGAAAAAAAGGCAGGTGCTGGTATTGCCTCCTTATCGATAGTAGCAGAGAGATGCTGCCGCGTTAAGGGGGGCCAGGGGGGGTACGTACTACGAGTATTTGTCTACTCGTACTACTAGTATTTTCCACGACTGTATTACTCTGTAGTACTACTACTAGTAGTAGTACTTTACGGAGTACTACGAGTAATAGCTGTTGTGCCAAGGTCCATGTATCTTTGATCCTTTGGTTCCTTTGGTTCCTTTGGTTCCTTTGGTTCCTTTCTGTTTACTAACTCTGGGGAAGTTTGGGGAACCTCTAATACTTTGATATTTCAGACATATAATTGGCCCTGATTGAGCTTTATCTTGTTTCCTGGTGCCCTGATACCAGAAGACGAGTCGTACTACTACTACCACTAAGTGGCAGTACTAATAGTCGTACTGTGATGCTTGTTTGCTTGTATTGCGGACCTGCTGGTCTACTCGTGCTGCTAGCACTTTACTACTCGTATCCATACCTGTACTCGTACTACTACCATTAATACAAGGCACACAAGGCAATCAAGGTAGCCACGACTGGTTTACTGGTTTCCGCCACACTTTGTCAATCACCCGCAGGCCACCGCAACCAACGGCCATCTTCTAGAGGCTCCCAGAGTCACACAACTTCAATCCCAGCCCTTTGTCACACACTTCACACACTCCATACATTTCACACACAGCCTCAATCTTTCAGCGACCGTACAGCTTCTCCTCTTTCTCTTAATCCGTCGTGTTCACCAACCTCGAAGCGCATGTGGTACACGAAACGTCATCACTCCCCTCCTCTGATCCGCCCGCGAGGCTACTGATCCCGTCCATCGTCGTCGTCATGGGTGCCAGCGACTCCAAGCTCGTCTTCAAGCAGGGCATATTCAAGCTCTCTGAAGAGCGCAACATTCCAGCCGATGACTCCTACTGGACATCGGTACGTCTAGAGTCTTGTACAGGCCACTTCTTTTCTGCTGGTAGTGATACTGACTTCTTCCATCTCTGTCGCCTAGTTCTGGGAGCTCCCTGAATCCGCCGAAGACATCTTCAGCCTCTTCTCCCCAGCCGATGTTCGAAGAACCCGAGATAAGGCCATCGAGAACCTCGAGACGTTAATATTAGCCACGACCTCTCGTTTATTCATACTACGTCACCACCCGTCCTTCCCCGACCCAGAGCTGGCCCCAGAGCGCGATGCCTTGAACTGCATCCGCATCCTCACGCGCATCCTGCCCTTCCTCTACGAAAAGGACACCCTCGCCTCCTGGGAGGAGCGCTTCTTCTGGGCCGGTCGCAAGAAGAGGACGCGCAAAGCCACCATTTCCAACGAGGTGCTGTTCGACGAGTCCAAGCCTGAGTCGAGAGAGCCAGACCCCGAGTACGAGAACGCCAAGCCGCTCGCCGAAGAGCTCATAGACACCCTCGTCGACCTGCTCTTCCACTCGGACCTGACCCTGCCGCCCCAGCAGCATGGACGGCCCAAGGTCAATTATGCCATCTGGCAGAGCGGAGTCGGTTGCAACACGACCGTTGCCACTACCAAGGAGTACGAGAGGAACAGGAGCGAGATTCTGCGCCTGCTCCTCACTCTCGCCGGCCAGAGCATGTACATGACGCAGGGCGTCTTGCCTTCTAGAGGTGTCCGATCTCTGACCTATCTCTGCACTTGTCAGGATAAGCAGATTGTCTTGTCCGTCCTGTGCTCCCTTCTCAACACGGTATGTTTCTATTGGTTCCTCCCTGTGCCTCGTGTCTGTTGAACTTCGATACTGACCGTCTCAGTCTCTCAAGTACAACCCAGCAACGTGGCGGGTGCCTTACAACTCGCTGGTGTCCAAGGATCCGAAACATATACTCGTCACCTACTCTCTCCAGCTCCTCTTGACCCTCGTCCTGTATCCCATCCCAGAGACCCAGGGCGGCGCAACGCCAAAGAACGTCTACCGCCACTTCCTCGGCCGTGTTCACCGTCCGCAAGATTTCCAGTTCATCGTGGACGGCATGACGCGCATCCTCAACCAGCCCCTGCAGGAGAAGGCGTCCTATCTTCCAGGGACGCAGTCCTCGGGGAGCTTCACCCCCGAGACCATGATGCTCTTCTGGGAGGTCACGCAGTGCAACAAGAGGTTCCGTGCCTACATAATCGACACGGGATGCGTTCACGACTTTGTTGTCCTGGCCTTGTTCTATGCCTTGGAGTACAAGAATGACTTGGCCAAGCAGGGCATCGTCCGCATGTGTGCCTTTGTGCTGCAGACGCTGAGTGTCGAGCCTACATTTGGCGCCAGCCTAAACAAGTCGTTTGAGGGCCAGCAGAGCCTGCCCCCCTCGATAAAGATCAACACCTTTTACGGCACATATGCAGACTTTCTGATACAGTCCATCTATACCCTCATCACGGCCAGCCAAGGAAAGCTCTCGGCAATTTACCCGGCGCTTCTGGCTGTCATCAACAACACGGCCCCCTACATGGAAGGCCTCAGCGCCGCCAGCAGTGCTCGCCTCTTGCAGCTATTCTCCTCCATGTCATCCCCTTCCTTCCTTCTCGCCAACGAGACCAACCACACCCTCCTACACTCTCTCCTCGAGTCCATCAACGCCATCATCGAACACAAGCACAGGAAAAACCCCGAGCTCATCATTTCGATTGTGAGGCACAAAAAGCGTATCGAAGCCCTCCGATCCTTTACGCTGGAAAGCGGGCAGGAGGAAATAGAACGCAGACAGCGTTTGCGCAAGGACTCTGGCGCATCCTTCGACCCCCTCGATGCCGGGTCGCTACGCAGCTCAGCGGAGAGCATGCGGAGCCCTTCCAGCGCGCCGGCCCACGCCCAGACACTGGAGGAAGTCCCCGAGGACGGGGCATTTTCCATCGGCGACGACGAGGACGACAGCGATGACGACGGTGACGATCAGCCTACCCCCGCACAGTCGACAATGAGCGATACGCAGTCGACAGAGTCGACGGTGCAGGCGGCAGATGACGGCGTCCCCGTGCAGCTGCGCGGCATGTCGGAAAAGGCAAGGGGCAAGATGCCGGCAAATGCAAGGTCGTTCTCGCGCCAGAACAGCACAACCAGCCTGTCGACGCACTCTGTCTCGGGCCAGGCTCCTGGTAGCGGCATGTTTGAGCCTTCGACGCACTGGATCGACTCGTGGCTGCCCGAGCTGCCCCTCCACGCGGCTCTAGTCATCATCCAGCAGGTCTCGCCCGTCATCCCCAGGCACGCGCTGGCGCAGTCGCAGGACCCCGCAGCTCCAGAGGTCCTGCACCGCATCCGTCAGACGGGGCTGCATGGCGTGGAGCCCTCGCCGGTGCGCGTCCACTCGTTTGAGTGGTCACCCCTGGCGTTGGGCTGGTACGAGTCCTTGCTGTGGGGCGTTGTCTTTACAAGTGAGATGCAGGTCGCCAAGGGTAACATGGGCGTCTGGAACGGCACAGCTATCAAGCTGTTCCGCGTGCAAGAGACGAGTCCCACGGGTCCGACACTGTCGTCACCCAGGGGCGCCGTGGACGCCGTGGGGAACAATATTGTGTCGCGCATCGGGCAGATGAACCTGAGGGGGCCGACTAGTCCTTCGCAGCAGCCGTCGAGTCCTACGCCGTAGAGACATGCAATGATGAAACAACTCATGGGGGAGGAGTGAGGAACGCGAGAAAGCACCATAGGGTCAGGGTGGTATAAAGGGCTGGGTTCAAATTGGGCGTTGGTATGATTTTGGGATATTACTACTACTACTAGTAATGCTATTATTCGGTATGCACACCTGCTTTTTCTGATGAGAATCGGAGAGGCCAGAGTCTACAGGTAAATTGAATGGGCTCTAAAGAGTAAGCTCGCTCCATTCAAGCATATTATCATTATCCTTCATCATATGTAAAGAGACTTGTAATCTTGGTGTTTTCAAAGTGTGATCCGTAGGGTAATGGTCAAGGCATCCGGATACCTTGGCCATATAACTAGATGGGTATAGCAAAATGAGGAGGCGCGTTACGGATATTGAGAGCTCTACCGTAAAAAAGGAAAAAAGGAAATATTGAATGGAGAGTAATATTAGAGATAAGTATAACATGTCAACTGACGAAATTGTTCTTTATACACGTAAGTAAGGCTAGATAGATCTATGGGCAATGTGAATGTGTAATACAATGACGAATGGCCCGTGCGCCACAGGAGGCTAATAAAGTGGCTCTCCCTTTGTTGGCGGTGTCCCCTCCAAGCCGCATAGCTGACGGTGGCTACGTCGAGCACGACGACGGAAGATGGCACTCTGAAACACACAACGAAGGAACCATTTTGACGACGACATAAGAGAAGCACGAAGTTTGATCTAAATTACTCGAAAACGAAAGGAACGAAAAGACAACAAGACCCAACGGAAGAGACAACAAAAGAAGCGCCAGGCGTGGCCATGATGCGCGCGCAAACGTGTCCCAACCCGTGACCAACTGCTTCAATCACAATCACAGAGCCTCGAACATGTCGAACCGGTACGGCGGCGGCCCGGCGCCCCCCAATGGCAACGGTTATGGAGGCCTAGGTGCTCCCGGAGGAAACGAAGACTACAACCCTTACGGAAACGGTTACGACAACGATGATAGATATGGTGGCGGCGGCGGCGGCGGCGGCGGAGGAGGAGGAAGTGGTGGTGGTGGTGTTGGCCGTAGCCCGAGGGCGGCAGCTGGTGCGATGGCACCACCACCTCCTCCGTCTTCGACGGCACGCACAGCCCGATCGGTGACGAGGATGAGGTCGGACACGACGAGCGCGGAGCAGCAGATCACGCAGGTTCTGGAGCACATCAAGACGGAGTGGCCGAGCATGTACGAGAGCGACTGCCTGCCGGTGCAGCTGGCGCTCCAGCTGCTGGACAGCAGCTCCGTGGGGCGGGCGCACGATTACGCCAAGTTCCAGCAGACGCACATGTACCTGCAGGAGTCGCTCAAGAACATTGTGCACGAGCACCACCAGGGCTTCAACTCGTCGATCGGGACGTTCCACAAGATCCAGAGCAGCATTCACGCGTCGCAGAAGCGGGTGCGGGCGCTCAAGGAGTCGCTGGCGGGGGCCAAGACGAGCCTGTGCACGACGGACCCGGAGCTCAAGAAGCTGTCGGGGGCGTCCAACAGTTACGACGAGCTTCTGCAGACGCTCAACGAGCTCGACGACCTGCGCATCGTGCCGGACCAGCTCGAGGCGCGCATCTCGGAGAAGCGCTTCCTCACCGCCGTCGAGGTGCTGCAGAACGCGCTGCGCAAGCTGCGCAAGCCCGAGCTCGACAACATCGGCGCCCTGGCCGACCTGCGGTCCTACCTGTCCAACCAGGAGACGGCCCTGATGGACATACTGGTCGAGGAGCTCCACGAGCACCTGTACCTCAAGTCGCCCTACTGCCAGGACCGGTGGCAGAACCTGACCAAGACGCAGAGCAGCTCGTCGCAGAACGACGCCTACGGCGACGGCAACTCGGCCATGGCGCCCTTCCACGTCATCCTCGACTCCATCGACGTCGACTCGGCCGCCGCCGAGGACCCGATGAAGAACCCCGAGGCCGACACCTTCTACTACGTCACGCTGCTGGTCGAGGCGCTCAACCGCCTCGGCAGGCTGCAGAATGCCGTCGAGACGCTCAAGCAGCGCCTGCCCGTCGAGCTGTTTGGCATCGTCAACGAGACCATCAACGAGGTCGACCAGCGCCACCCCAGCTCCCTGCGCGGCGGCACCAACAAGGGCGACGGCCTGCTCGTCTACGGCACCCGCGAGACCCAGATGCGCGGCGACGTCATCCACGACCTCTTCTGGACCCTGTTCGGCAAGTTCGAGGCCATCGGCGAGGGCCACCGCGTCTTCCACGAGGCCATCAAGGCCCTGATCCGACGCGAGGGCGCGGGCAACAACAGCGCCCTGCTCGGCAGCTTCAAGGAGCTGTGGAACCTATACCAGAACGAAATCCGCTCCCTGCTGCACAACTACGTCACCACCGACGCCGACGTCTACCAATTCGACTCGCCCATGCCCGGCACCACGCTCAACGGCAAGAAGGACGCCGCGCGCGAGCACCTCTTCAAGTTTGCCGAGCTGGACCCCAGGTCCGTGGACATGGAGACGGAGTTCGAGGCCCTCGAGAACATCATCCAGGCCACCGTGCCCGGTCTGACGAGCGACTCGTCGCGGAGGACGGCGGCCGAGACCAGAAAGAACCGGCTGGCCGTGGACGAGGGCAGCTCGAGGCGTGGCGGCGGCAGCACCAACGGTAGCGGAGGCGGACCACAGCCCACGGGCACGTACAAGGCGCTAGTAGAGCCCAGCGTGTTCAACATGAGCCTGCTCCTGCCGCCGACGCTAGTGTTCCTACAGAGGCTCAAGGGCATCGTACCCCCAGGGTCGGATCTGGCGACGAGCGCCCTGACGACGTTCTTGGATAACTTCCTGGTCAACGTGTTCCAGCCTCAGCTGGAGGAGACGCTGGCCAAGCTGAGCGACGGGGTATTCGGCGAGGCGGACGCCTTCACGCAGGACGCCCACTGGAGCCAGGTGGCGCGTCGGCCCGTGTTCAAGGGCACGACGGCCTTCCTCGGGGTGGTGACGGCCTTCTGCCGGATGCTGGGGACGATACCGCCGGACCAGGCGCTCAGCTCACTGATTGTGACCCAGATGATGCGATACTACGATCGTTGCTTCAGCTGGTTCAAGTCGCTCGTGACCAAGACGGCGCAGACGCCGGCGCAGCAGCAGCAGCAACAGCAGCAGCAGCAGCAGGACCTGCAGTCGACCACGGCCGCGGGCGCAGCAGCGACGGACAGCACCAACCTCCGCGCCTCGGCGCGCTTCTCCGTCGAGCCAGGCGAGCTCCACCAGGTCATGCAGGACATGTGGAAGGCCGAGGCAGACAGCGGCAGCGGCGGCGCGGACGTGGCCGCCCTGGCGGAGAGGGAGATCCGTCTCCTCATGGAGCAGACAAACGAGTCCAGGCTCGAGGCTGGCGACATCATTCAGGACGGAGAGACCATCTCCCTCCTCTGCCTGCTGTACACGAGCATGAAGTGGCTGGCGGGCAAGATCTCGAGTCTACGGCACATTACTACGCACGACACGGATTCTACGAGGCATAACGCTCCCAGGGAGGCTGGTAGGCGGTGGACGCTGATGAATGATGGTGGTGGTGGTGGTGGGACTGTGACGACGGATCAGCGTCCTGTTCATCTACCACTTACAGCAGAGACTGTACAGTATGTTTTTTCCCTCTCTCTTCCCCTTCCTCTTTTACTCTCTCTACCTACATGGGCATACTATTTATGACCTTGAAGAATGACGACTAACACAAGCATAACAGAGGATTCGACAGCATCGTATCATCATTCGAGGAGCTAGCCCAGACAGCCCTGCTGACACTACACATGGAGATGCGGTGCCGGATCGTGCACTCCCTGCGGACGACGCTGTCGCCGGAGCTGGCGCCCTACACGCTAGACCAGGAGGTGACGGAGCCGGACCCGCACATCCTGCACCTCAACTCGGAGCTGGTGCTCTTCGACGAGACGGCGTCGCGGTACCTGCGCGAGCGGGAGACGTCCTTTATCCGCAGCGGCGTGGGCCTCCTGATCAACGAGTACCTCGTCGGCAACGCGTGGATGGCGTCGCCCATGAACGACAAGGGCTGCGGGCGCATGCAGCTCAACGTGCTCGTTCTGCAGCAGAACCTCAAGAATATCGAGCAGGGGGTTGACCTGGCCAGGGCGTCGAATTACTTTACCCTGTTTGATGGTGGACCTGATGGGATTGTTGCTGCTGCTGGGGGGGAGTCGTCACAGGGACAGGATGGGGACAGGGATAGGTTCTCGCAGCAGGAGCTGGAGAGGTTGCTTGAGCTGTGGTTTAGTGAGGAGCTGGGGAATCCTGAGAGGGGGATTGCTGGTGCGGCTAGGAGGAGTATGGATGATAAGATGAAGGTTCTTGCTGGGAAGTATTAGGTTGATGCCGTCAAAGGGTCTGATATCAGATGCATTGGCACGGTGTCAAAGGGGTCTTGGGGTGTCATATCTTCAAATGCATGTATCAAAGGCAAAGAAAGGGTCTTGGTGTCAAATAATCAAAGGGTCTAGTATCAGATGTGCAGTATCAAAGGGTCTTTCGCACAAAGGGTCTACCTGTATGTAGTACACCTGTCATCCGTAAAGAGTGTCAGAACCACAAGTATGATACAATAGTTGTGCTCGTACATGAGATGAGATGAATTGCCGTTTGCAGAGAGTGGATGTCGATGAATCTAGAAATGATGTACAAAGAAAAGAAAAAAAGGGTGGCAATGTTGGGGTGGAGAATTCAACGGGATGTGGTGTCTGGGTGTCAGTGGTGTGTGTGTGTGTGTGTGTGTGTGGCGGTATTGCTACTGCTACTACTAGTACTAGACTACTAGTATCCGTACTTCTGTACAGCGGTAGTGATATCATCATGTGTTTGATCAACGAAAACGGTAAGGGACTAACAGTGGACGTCGTGGGACAATGGATCGACGGGTCGGCAGATGTTGATACAGGATTTTGTAGTCTTTTTATGTTTCTAAAAAGGGTATATGTGGCAAGGCTAGCACCTCCTCCGTATGGACGTAGTAGGGATCTATGTATGGATAGAGGTAGGAGTTGGTATCTATGTATGAATAGACATGGTGGCATCAAGTTCTGTAAATACATACTCGTACATGTACGAGTAGGTAAGCACTTGTATAATGACTGGCAATAACCTGGAATATATTTTTGTCATTGACTGCACGGATGTCAAGGTGTGCTATGATACGAATTAAGATACGACGCTGGCTATTAATACTCTCGTCGTTACGAGTACCAAGGATGAGAAGGAGTGCCAAGGTCCAAAAGACCAAGGATGGCCAAGTGCAGATACTACGAGTACTCGTAGAGGAAAAGGAAAGGATTCCTGGACTGGGCTAGAACAAATGTAATGCAGGGGGGCATGTATCCATGGATGGACATTTGACATCTCAAGAGGTACGGAGTAACAGGACTGGAGTTTGGATACGGAGTTTGAACACGGAGTATTATTACGATGGGAACATTGAAGTAATAGGGACACCAGAGTCAGGAGTGCAGAGTCGCATGAAGAAAAAAGGCCCTGGCACCTGTAATCCTACGCGGGTATTGGGGCATTGGGACATTGGGGCAGTCCCAGGGGGGGGACCTGGAGTTACAGTTGTCGGAGGAGTTCTATGCATCTCGATTGATTGCGGGGCGAGCTCCAGTGGTTGAGGCAGAGGCAGAGGCAGAGGCAGAGAGGGTATTAGAAGTGGTACGGAGTACAGCTGGAGGCCTGGACATGAAGCTGCCCATATTTGTACGTACCTGACTACGCATACGGAGTACGTGGTCATCATCATTAGACTCTTGCTGGTGTGCGTTGGTGTGCGTTGGACTGCGTTAGTGGTGGTGGTAGTACATTTATCACTACGGAGTACATGTACTAAGGAATCGTGGGATGCGAGTACACCCACTGTAAGGAGTACTCCGTAGTGGCATGCATAACTGTACCTGATTCTAGTGTGCCGTGTGCTAGATACCATGTGCGAATATCACTTGGATTGGTGGCAAATTGGTCTCGGGAGTTGTGATACTCCGTTCTCTGTCTCCGTACTCGGTAGAAGAAAGAGAAGAAGAAGAAGAAGATGGAATACTTGTACAGGTATGATTCTACGAGTATTACTCTCTTGCTCTTGCAGGAGTATTCCGTAATAATAATCAAGACTCTAATATCACTTGATAATGAGAGATCAGGGGTATCCCGAGACCATGAATACAGGTAAATCAGGGTCCCCCTTCTGCTGGAGACACCCTCTGGAGACACCCTCTGGATACACCCTCTCTCTCCGGGCGGTGTAATGCCCGTCCTGTACGCTCAAATTACAGGCGTGTTGTAGTGGATGCGAGCTGTGCTGGCGGGGAGTCTTGGCGTAAGTACGACTGGTGTGAGGACGGACTTGGCGATGGGCCGGTGGCCGTGGGCAGTCCAATTAGTCGGTAGTACTTGTACTCGTATATTAATTACCGTCATGGACAGTGGGAGATGGCAAGATGAGAAGAAGATGAGAGAGATGCTCTGAGGAGATGGGAAGATGTTGGTTTGATGGGATAATCCATCTAGCACTGGGCTGATAACCAAGAGTCATTGGCCATGACAGATGCACCCCATCTTTTGCCATGCCATGCCTGTTTTGATGCTGCACAATGACGACTACGAGTTGTGCAGGGCGGGCAGTTTGGGGGGTTGGGGTTGGGGATTGAGAGTAACACGGCAGAGGACGCCACTGCTGTCATTATGTACGGATGCAGGTCTGTGTACGGTACGGTACGAGCACGTTCAATGTTGTAATATGATTCTTCTGTAGATGCCATATACAGAGTAGATGCTAGATGGGTGACAATGATTTGTTTACTTTACTTTTTTAACCCTAATCATTCAAGTATATTGATTGCTAGAGTGATGGATGGACCTGGAGTCCGGGTCCCACGATGAATGCACAGACTGATATTAATGCTAATCGCACACTAAAATAGTCTACTTTGTAGTCGCGCTATGCATGCATACTGCATACCAGGACTCAGGTGTGGGTGTAGGTCCTATTGATGCTCAGTGCTCAGTGCTGCTGTCCATCGCTGTGTCGCCCGCTGTCGCTGTCAGGGCCTCAGGGGATACCTGTACGGGCTCCGTACTGCTCGCCTGGACACCTCTAAATGTGCATCCACTAATAATAGCCCATTCATCCGCCAAGACTCCAGGCTGTCTGTACGAGTAAATACACCGGGCAGTGACCACCTGCAACCCCCCCCGGGCCAGCAGGTGCACAGAGTACAGGTTCAGTGGAATCCATGAATTTCTAGGCGGTCCTCTCCGCTGTACTCTTCTGGATGCCTGCTCTGTCATCCAGCTCACCTCCAGACCTCACCCCCCCCT
>FYEV01001781.1:13790-158743 GCA_900188565.1 Geosmithia flava
CCCCCTTCCCCCTCCCCTCTAGAGAAAGAGGGACCCTCTTCTTTTTTGCTACTACGGAGTACTATTACGAGCATTATTACACTGCTCTGCTCTGCTTCCCTCTCTCTCCCCTTTTGTCCTCGTTTCAGCTCCCTCCCAGACACTTCTCTGAGAGACAAGTACGGGCACGACACACACATCTGGGACACACACACACCGCGTCCCACTCTCTCACTCTCTCCCCTAAAAAAAAAACCAGATTGCACGCGAACTTGGCCGTGTCTGCATACTTCACACCCCCCCCTTTGGCTGGTGCACACCTCTCTACGCCATTTCTCTGCTTAATTCCCCAAAAGGCCACCACGCGCCTGTTTTTTTTGTCTCCTTTGGACGACGCGGCTTGCCTCTCCTTTCACTCATTTTCAACTTGCACTCTTCTTCTTTCGAACTAGTTTCTAGTTCCTTTCTCTCTCTTTCTCTCTCAACATACGCACACACACGCTCTTTTCTTCTTCCATCTATCTCACTCGCATCCCTTCCAAAGGGGCATCCCCACACACACACGCACACACCAAACGTGTTTATCGGTTCCCTAAGGCCAGTCTCGGTCGCGACAACTTTTCCCTTTCCCACCTGCCGACTGGCTAAATTCGTCATCCAACCAAACCAAACCAACCCCTGATAAAAAACACACATACACCAACCACCTCGGGTCTTCTCACCACCCCCTTCCTCGCTTCTCGATAGAATCGTCGACGATACAAAGAACGGAAAACAAGGAAACAAAGAAACAGAAAGAAAGAGAAAAAAAATCACCTTCTCTCCTGTTCAACTCCGACGCCGACATCGTCGGGTCCGAGAGCCAATTGCTCCCTCCCTACCGCAGCCATGGCCAACCTGTATGCCCACCCGCCGCCATCTCCTTCCCTTGTCTTCCATCTACCCAAGACCATCTCGCGCTGACATTCTCCTCTTCTTCCGTTTGACAGATTCGGAGCCGCCTTTCGCGACTTCTGGCATACAATGACCAGTTATGACCGACGTATGTCATCCTCTTCCCCTCTAGCGCTCCCCTCCTTTCGACCGTGACAGGCTTGTCAGAAATAATGACAGAGCCGAGGGGACGAGGCAAAGAGAAAAGATCAAGGAGAATGTAACCATGTGCTGACCAACGCAGACTCTACATACGACTCACCACAGCGTTCCGGACGTCACGTTCCCCTGCAAAATGGCCGAACAAGTGGCCTCTTCACCGGCGTAGCCACCGCCTCCGACTCCCGCCCCGACGTCAGCTCACCCTTCTACGACGAGAATGGCCGCGTATCGCCCCCGGCCGGTGCCATCCCCGGAAGCCCCGGCGGTCCCTACTCGCCCGGCCTGCGGTCCATGGCCGCCAAGAATGCCAGCCAGACCGACGGCTTCGAGGTCCAGAGCCCCGGCGAGGTGCCCATGCAGTCCTTCGAGGACGGCCAGCCGCCCCCGCCCCCCATCAGGCACTCGTGGAGGCGCATAGACGCCTGGGCCGACGAGAACTACCCCGAGCTCTTCGACCAGCTCGGCGAGGGCGCCACCGTCAACGACCTCAACGAGCTCGAGCACCAGCTCGACTGCTCCCTCCCCCAGGACGTGCGCGAGTCGCTCATGGTCCACGACGGCCAGGAGCGCGGCGGCCACCCCACCGGCATCATCTTCGGCTCCATGCTCCTCGACTGCGAGGAGATTGTCCAGGAGTTCCAGAACTGGCGCATCGTCAACCAGGAGTTCCTGGCCGAGGCCCAGCACACGGCCCAGCAGACGACGGTGCCCTCCAAGGCCTTTGGCGGCGGCAGCAGCGAGGCCTCGTCGTCGAGGCAGCGCGCCCCCTCGCAGGGCAGCAACCCCGACGAGTGGCGCCAGAACCTGCTGTCCAAGCAGGACTGCGTGCCCCCCAACGCCGTCCGCAAGGCCTACGCCCACCCGGCCTGGATCCCCCTCGTCCGCGACTGGGGAGGCAACAACATCGCCGTCGACCTGGCCCCCGGCCCCAAGGGTCGCTGGGGTCAGATCATCATGTTTGGCCGCGACTACGACACAAAGTACGTCGTCGCCCGCTCGTGGTCAGCCTTTGTCGCCTCGGTCGCCGACGACCTCAACAGCGGCAAGTGGTTCGTCGACGAGGACAACAACGAGCTCAAGCTGCGCGAGTTCAAGGAGACGCGCATCGAGCCCTCGTACTTTAGCATCCTCCGGTGGCGCGCCGACCAAAAGTACGGCCGCCGCGCCGCCCAGCGCAAGTCGATGGCCCCCCAGCCCAGGGCCGGCGCCGCCGCCTCGTCGCCCCTCGGCTCGCGCTCATCCTCCCCATACGCCAGCCCCGTCGACGGAGGTGCTGCGGGTGCCGGCGCCCCCGACGCCCGCGGCCGCTCCATGCAGCGCCTGCGCGACTCGTCACCCCTGACCAGCCCGATGCGCGGCGCCGGCTTCGGCAAGCCGCCTCCCCTCGGTAGGGTGACGGAGGAGACGACGATTCCCGAGCTGGCCACGGCCAACATTGAGCCGTCGACGCTGGTCGAGGTCGAGGACGAGGACGACGAGTCCCTCGAGAAGCCCGCCAGCGCGGCGAGTGCGTCAGCCTCTGCCTCTGCCTCGACCCCTGCCAGTACGGCGGGCACATCCGCCACCGCCACACCGGCCACAACGGCTGCCACGTCGACGACGTCGGAGCAGGCCGGCAAGCCTGGACGACAGTCGACAGAGTCGAAGACGGGCAAGGAGAAGGAGAATGTTGCACCTAATGGAAAGACGGATGAGACGATGAAGGAGATTGAGATTTAAGGTCTTTTTTTTTCTTCTCTTCTTTTCTTCTTGTTCCTCCCTTTTCTGTCTCATTCTTCTTCTCTTATACTCTGAAGAGATGTCTATTGGACAAGGTCCTTTTTTGAGATGTCCTCGAACACCATACATATACCTTTATATTTCGAGCGTCACACCACTCCGGTTGACCTGTTGAGCAAAACGACTGCATGACTATTTCTTCTTATGCTCCGAGGTTTTGATCTTGGCTTCTTTCGACTTTTTTTTTGTTCTTGCTCTAGGAGTTTAGAGTCTTTTCTTCTTCTTTCCTACTTTGATCACCTTTTTTCTCATCCACGAGTCTTGCCTTTATACCTTGTCCCTGTTTCTGACTCTTTCTGGTCAGAGGAACGTTACAAAAAAAAAAGACCGAGTCTTTTTTTTCATCTTTTATGTTTTGCAAATTGGCGTTGGGGAGGGAAGAGGAAGATGTTTTTTTTTTACTGTACTTGTTTTTACTCTTGCTTTTTTTTACTTTTATTACTTAGTACTTTTTTTACCATTCTGTCTTTTTTATTATTATTATCTTGTTTCTTTTAAACACGTCTTTTTGTCTTACACGCCTTTGTAATCCTTGAGTCTTTATGCTTTTTTACTATTCTTCATCACTTGGACAGGGTTGGTGGAGATGTGGATGTGGGAAGTTGAAAGTTGAAGTTGGCATTGAGGATATTGAAGTGGAAAGAAGGAAAGAGAGAAAGAAGAAAGAAAGAAAAGAAGAAAGCCCCTTGGTTAGCATTTCATGTCTTTGTTATATTTTCTGTATTACTGTAGGAGAATAGCACTGGTTAATTTTTCGTGGTCAGAGTGCATGGTTTGATGTGAGTTGAGGAGTGAATATTAAGAAGTGCGAGCGTAGCGAGAAGTCCCGGTAGGGCCGCCGGAGGCAATTACCTTGGTAGGATTGAATGTACAAATACATGTATAAATAGACAAGATGTACCATGAGGTGTTGTTTACCTGGTCAGGTTATGTTGAAGGGAAGTGCGAGCGTAGCGAGGAGAGCCCCCGGTAGGGCCGCCGGAGGCACAGAACCAGTGAGTAGGACAGGTAGTAGGACTGCAGGTGAGAGTGCTGTACTCGGTAGATATAAGAGGCATCATCTTTAGTAAGAGTGCTCGATTCAAGAGGAAGTGCGAGCGCAGCGAGGAGAACTCCCGGTAGGGCCGCCGGAGGCACAGAACGAGTGAGAGGTGAGTATCGTGGTAGAAGTGTGGGTGAGGCGCGGAGGGGCTGAAGGGGGGCGGAGGTGATGGTGTGAAGTGTTGGTTCTAGCTGATGAATTGCATGCATGAATGGCAAGGCATGATGATTGAGGGGTTGGTATTGTGTGAGAGGGACAGGTACAGGTATTTATGTTTCTCAGCAGTATGTACTCTGTAGCTGGGATTTGGGTGAAGAATAGAGAGAAGAGAGAAGGATTGAGGATATTACATAGTACTGTTGTTATGTTGTAGTCCAGTACGGAATTGAATACCGTTACATCCAAGTTGAAAACGTGACAAAATAGGCGACGCGGTTAAAGGCCACTGTGGGACCCCGAGGCGCTTACACGGACATTCTGACTTGTTACACGAGCGCCGACGTGGACGGCAGAGACGGGGGGCGGGCACCGACAGGGAAAGACGGTACATGGACTCGCGTTTCGGACTGGATATGCACTTGCAGCTTGAACGTGTATTGGCTTGAGATGCGAGGTGTGGATCATATTATCGACAGTGATGAATGCGATTCTGCAGGTCATGTCGTGTTGGGCGCTTGTTTGTATGTGCCGTTTGCACGTTTGGGTGTGATGAGATTCTGCACCTGGGGGGAGGGAGGGTGGTATACGGATAGGTTTTAAAGGGACGGAAGTCCACGTCTGTGTTCCAGGACTTGTCCTTCTTCTTCCTCTTGGCCGTGTACTTCTTCTCTTATAGACTTGTTCTCTTGTGGATTGGTTCAGGTCTAATGCTGGTGATATATTTACTCTCGATGTCCTCTTTCTTATGCTCCCCATAAGACATCGGCGTACCGGAAATGTCCTCCTTTCGATTCGAATACACACTCACACCCGTCGAGGAACCCTATAATACACGGGAGGATCCGTGGAAGAATAGCAGGGCCATAGTCGATACAAGGGAAGAGCATGGATCCAACCACACCGGCAACAACACCAACAGTCCCTCTGGATCAGATACAGATGGGAAGAGCGAGTCCAAGTCGAGAACATGGTCATGGCGAACGAAATCAGAAAAGTCCAGGTCATGGACTTGGTGGTCCAACATAGACCAAGACCCTAGTAGGCAAATGGTCGATCAACCCAGCATCAGACCTATCTGTCCTAACATCACAACACCGCAGAACCCACAACCATCCACGCAGACTGGAAACCCCTCTCCATGACGACGCCGATCCTGCTAGCCGTCATCGTCGCCTCCCTCCTCATGGTCGCCGCCATAGAGCTCCTCGCCCAGAAGAGCCAGAGGCAGGGCGGCCTGGCCCTGTCCCCCTCCCTCGACGCGATCCCGTCCTACGCCACCATCTCGGCCCAGTACGTGCCACAGCTGCTCGCCGTGCTGTACAGTCTCGTCTGGAGCTGGATCGACCTGGATGTTAAGCGCATGCAGCCGTGGTACGAGCTCGCCAAGGCTGGGGGTGCCTCTGCTGGGGACTCGCTGTTTCTGGACTACCCTTTTACTTTTGTGGCTTCGGTGCCGTTTATTGCTGGGCGTCGCAGGTAGGTCCAGTCTTTTCTCTGTGCTCCCTTTGGTCCTTCTGGATCTGGATGCATCAATTCTGCTTGCGTTATTGTTGCTGATTTCTTTAGACACTGGCTTGTTCTCTTGTCTGGGACTGTCATGGTCGTCGTCTTCTGGGCCGTCACACCCCTCCAGTCTGCTCAGCTGGGAACTGGATCTGTCAACCATTCTAGCTATCTTGAGCTGGTGAATAGGTCCGAGCTGGTCCCCCTCGATAAGCAGGAAGATCTCCTGGGTCCCGAGGTCCTCAACTTGATGTATCCGATATCATGGCTCGAACAGCCGTATCCTGCCTTTATGCTTCCGGATAGGGCCTTCCTTCCTTTCTATGGGAAAGAATCAGCAAACCTCACCGCCATCCAGGGGACCAATCTTACGGCGGCTACGACTCAATTATCGACCGAAGTTCACTGTTCTCCAGCTGCTGATATCTTAATTGACTATGCGGCCAGTGGCGCTGGGGGCAGCACCTTCAACATCTCCAGCGGAACAGGCTGTAAGACCAACATGGCCATACCGATAACCGACGGATACTCCATGTACTACATCGGATACTACACCAGCCCGTACTCGAGCTACTGGCTAGGGACCGATGACTGTCCTGACACCTCCGAGCACCCCGAACACAAGCACCTCTTCCTCTCAACCTGGGGCCATGCCACCGGGAATCTCACGGCGTCGGACGCGGTGGAAAACGTCAACGTCAGCGCTTCCTTCTGCCACCCGAACTACTTCAAGCAAAAGGTCCTCGTCACCGTCGATACGAGCACGCAGAAGCCGTACCCGGACTCGGTTGAGCCGTTGGCTCCCCGGGAGACACTCACGGACGCCGAGTTCAACAGGACCGCCTTCGAGTTCCTCCTGGGGAACGGCATGAGCGAGGAGGTCAAGCAGCGAGACTTCCCGTTCAACTCTGTGCTGGAGCAGAACCCGAAACTGAGGGGCCGTGACCTGATCAAGCCCGTGTCCAACATGGTTGGGTTTGCCCTCGCTGGCCATGATCTGAACACAACAGAGTACTACGACAGCGACGTCCGGCATACCGCTTATAACCATGCCCACCAACATCTCTTCTCCGTCGCAGTCAGCCACCTCCTAGTGAACAGTACCCAGCTCAACAACTCCACCGCAACGGTCACATATCCAATGAGCGGCATCATTGTGAGCAGGTCCATCTCGGCAGCCCTGGAAGCCCTCCTCGTTGCCGTGGCCATCGCCACAGCAGTCATTATTTGGCTGGCCAGGTCCACACGGTCCAACCTCCACGCCAACCCATCCTCCATTGACAGAGTTGCCGACATCGTCCGGGAGAGCCCGCAGCTCTCGGACCTTTTCTCCCGTGTTAGCAGTGCCGACGAAGAGACCTTGATGAAGACGATAAAGGACAAGAGATTTCGCCTCGTTCGAAACGACCCGACCACGGCTCCGGAAATCATCGTGGACGACTCTCCTGACACTGAGGAGAAACGAGACAGCGAATCGCCAACAGGGTACTATGTCCCTGTCAAGCCTCTGTTTCTGCGCATCGAGATTGGCGTCGCCTTCGTCGTTGCCGTTCTGGGTGTCCTGGGCGGACTGGGATATCTGAAGTGGGCAGAGGTTGAATTCACAGGTTTGTTCACTTGATCGACTTCATACATCATGTACATGTACATTTACATGTACACGGCTTGCAACATAGGACCTAACATTGAGATGATGTCCAGGGCTCAAACGACCGTCTCCAAACAAGGAAGTCCAGCAGATACTTGAGAACTACATACCGACCATACTGTCAACCATGATCGAACCCTTCTGGGTCCTCATCAACCGACTCCTCTGCGTCCTGCAGCCCTTCAACCAGCTATGGTACGGGAGGGCCAGGCCGAGTCAGTCTGTAACAGCGACTTACACCTCCATCCCACCCCAGTTCGCCCTCTGGAGAGCCTTCAGATCAGGACACCTAGTCCTCGGCATCGTCTGCAGCACCGTCTTTCTGGCTAACATCCTGACCATCAGCCTCCCGGCCATTTTCACCGAGCGTGTCGTCACGGCGCAGTACTCAGAGACCTTTCAGCCGACGGTCTCTACCCAGTTCAACAACCAGTCTGTGTACGACTTCTTCTGGTACCTCAGAAACTCTACAATCACCAGCGGCCAGTACAGCGATCATGCCTACTCGGCCTGGTCGAACATGACCTCTAACACGCCCTTGCTCCCGTGGACCGCAAACGATTATTTCTTCCAACCATTCAACATTTCGAACTCGACGGCAGGAGACAAGGCGGACTTCTACAGAGTGCGCACTCGCGGGTTCGGCATCCAGACGAATTGCACGGCAGTAGCACCTGAAATCCTGCCACTGGAGCCCCAGGTCGAGCCGCCCACGAGCCCCAACGCATCATTCTGCGGCGACAGCCTAGACGTCGTCTCCACGAAGATACGCCAGGCATTTTCCCTGGGCATGACCGGCTCTTCCGCCATGGAGTTTGTCGGCACTCCCACGACACAGTTGGTCAAGTCGTGCGACAAGACCGTCACACTCGGCTGGGCCCGGACGCCAGAGGGCCAGGATGTAAACGGCACGATACGCAGCAGCTTTGCCGTCTGCCGCCCCATCTTCGAGACCGGCCTGTTCCACGTCGACGTCAACCCCGCCGGCTACGTGCGAAACTACACGGCAGCCGGGGAGGTCGGCACCAAACTCGACTATCCGAATTTCGACACGCACTCCGAGATCCTGATCGCCCACTCCAACAACCTCCTTGGAATCGGCGCAACGGGCTGGCACAACGACACCCTGACCCGCGACTGGCTCAACTATCTCATCACGGCCAAGACGGGCTCGAGGGCAAACGTCGACCCGGCCGCCGAGGTCCCCGACCCCAGGGAGATGATACGCCTCATCGACCCCATATACCGCACCATGTTTTCCCTGCTCCTCGCCCTGAACAGGGACTACCTCTTTGAGCCAACAGGTGACGGCCAGGGCGTCGACGGCCACAGGCTCGTTATCGAAACCCGCCTCTTTATGGACCAGGCCGCCCTCATCATCAGCATCGTCCTCCTGGCCATCAACGTCGTCATTGCCGTGTTCCTGTACTCGTGGAGGGCGCCCTTCGTCCTGCCCCGCATGCCCACGACACTGGGCTCCATCATTGCCTACGTTGCGCCTAGCCGAGTTTTGTTAGAGGAGAAGCCCGGGAGATCATTGCACTCGGCGACGGCAAGGACCTTTAGCTTTGGCCGGTTCATCGGTCGCGACGGAGTAGCTCATGTTGGCATCGAAGCAGATCCACACGTAGTGCCCATCGACCCTGCTTCATTTGGAAAGCGGGCAGGAAAGTCTGGGATATTTGGCAAGCGGAGTAAAAAGACCTCATCCCGCACCGATCCTTGGCTATGATTGATAGCTTCAGAAGCTTGTGCCAGTATTATTAGTATCCTACATCTTGATTAATTGATAACCTTTCAAGTTAAATAAATGTCACAGTAGTTGTTTCTTTTTGTCAGCACATTGTGTACAAGATTACATCACATAACGGCATTGGTCGATTTGGAAAATGACTTTATATGTCCAAATTGAAGAATGTACTTGCGACACCATGTTGGGCGTACGCTGAAGAGAAGTAGTAAATACACAAACAAATCCTAGAACGCCCCGATATCATGACTACCAAATGAACCCTAAAGGAAACAATGCGCTACTCGACTTGGCTCCTGGCCACGGCGAAATTCACATTTAAACACGGAGAGGGAGAGCACGGCGCTTGACAGCCGCAGCAACAGAGAGCTCAGAAGACTCACCGGCGGTGCAAGTGGTGCCCCCGGCCATCTGCATGACCTCGGACCAGGTACCACTGGCACAGCGCTGGTAGGAGCTTCCACCAATGCAGTCCCAGGCGCCCTCGGAGGAGCAAGCGGAGCCGGCGGCGTGGCTGTCACCGCTGCCACTGCCAGAAGTGGGAGCGGCGGGAGCGGCAGAGGTCGCTGTGGGAGCGGCGGGCTCAGTGGCAACAGCTGAAGTGGCGGGAGCTGAAGTGGCAACGGCCTCAGAAGTGGGAAGGAAAATGCCACCGGTAGCAGTCACGGAGACGGACACAGCAGCAGTGGTCGAAGGCTGGGTAGCGGCAGATGTGGTAGGTTCGCTGACCTGGGTGGAGCTGGGAGCATCGCCAGAAGCACCGCAGTTGCCAGAGGGCTGGGCGAAAGCCTTGGTGGCACCGTTCAGCTGCTCCAAGTACTGGCCAGGATCAGGGAACTCAACATCGGCGGAGTCCTCAGTGGTGCAGCCGTTCTTGACGTTGGCGACAAGCATGTCGGGCAGAGTGTCAAGGAAGGAGTCGTCATCACTTCCGCCAGTGATCTCGACCGAGGCGCAGTTCATGTACATCTCGCGATTGCCGACCTTGTTGAACCAAGACCAGGCAAGGACGTAGTCACCACTGGGCATCTCGTCGGGAATCTTGAAGTCGTAGGTGTAAGGGATCTCAGCGGCAGCGTTGGAGCCAGGGAGGTTGCCCGCCGTGTTGCGAGCAGGGCAGCCACCCTCGATGGACTTGATGACCTTCCACGAGGAGTCCTTGGTGGGGTTGAGGTCAGTCGTGACCGAGACCTGGCACGAGCCACCACCGTGGACAGCGGTTCCCTGGAAAGCGAGGTGCTGAGTGCTGCCAGCCTTGTAAGTGTTGTCGTTGCCTCCGGGGTTGGCAATGCCCTTGCAAGGGAAGTTGGAGCCGGAAGCCTCCAGGGGGCTGTTGTCGGGTGTGCCGTAGGGGACAGGGTTGGTCATGATGATGTGAGCACTGGCGACGCTGGCCAGGCCCATGACGGTGAGGACGTTGGAGAACATGATGAAGTTGTTGAAGGAGTTGAAGTACTTGTTCTGTGATAAAATCTGACGCGTACCAGACGGTAAGATTTGAAAAAGTGAGAGAGGAAGTCGTCAAGACTGTTTGTAAGGAAAGATGGAAAGATGCAAGTCCTGTATATCGATGTTAGACTCGATATTCTCGAAGGCGAAAGTACTCGACCAAGGTGTTTGGAAGGTCTTGTAAGTCCTTGGCATAGAGCAAGTTGCTCATATATGACCAAGAACAAGGCCATCCATGTTCGGGTCATTGTTCTCGAAATAGACATACCAGGAAAGTCGCAGGGTCCTAAAGGAGGTGGAATGCGAACAGTTCGAGACAAATGACGAAACGGAGAGAGTGAGCCGTGGTATTGTTCGATTGGAGATATGCGAATGAGTTCACTGCGCCGGGCAAGTGAGGTAATGCAAAGTAGAAGATGCTTGAAAAAAGGAGGGCTAGCCTCGGGAAGGAATGAAGAAAAGAAGGAGTGTAGTGTCTTGACGACGAGCCTCACGAAAAGATGGACTGAAGACGAAAGAAGTCTGTGAAGAGGAAGGAGAAACAAACCGGCAAGCGGGGGGGAAGGGATCGGTCTTATATGCCACGATCCAGGCCAAGGCGGCCGACGACAAAGAGGTTTCAGGAGCCCATGCTCGCATTGGTGTGTCGTCCCAAAAGACAAAGCAAAAAGACCATATCCACTTCCAGGGCCCATGCTCAATGATGTGCCTCGCCTTTCCTTTCGGGCATAGTTTGCTCGTAAATAGAGACATGACCCATGAGATACATCATACTCCGTACTCCGTGCTTGGCAGTGCCGCAGGGGCCAGGGGGGCATCCGAGAATGAGCAAGGGGTACGTCCGAATGGTTGGTGGATACAAACCTATACCCGTACGACTAAACATTAACAAAAGCCGGCAGACAAACTGCCAGGGGCCGCCACCCAATGAAGAATTCACTCCGTCCAGGTCTTTTTTCCGTAGCGACTTGGGAGTCGTGTGGAGCTGGCTGGCTTGGCTGGTAGGGACTTGGACATATGAGTCTGGATCGTCGAGGGAGGCGGGAGCAATGTTTGGCTGGTGATAGGCTACACCAATGTTTCACAGGCGAGCTGTAAGTCACGACCAAAGAGCGATGCAGGATGCCGACTGGTCAGGTCAGAACCGCAGCTCAAGCCTCCATCACTTTTCCCCCCCGGGAAAACGGCAACCGACTTTTTTTTTTTCTCTCTTTTCGTTCGCTTTCGTTTGAGGACAAAAAAGACGGCTTCACTCCGCAATGACGATCAGGGGCGATGGCTACCAGTGAGGTTACCATGGTACGGAGTAATGGTACCAAAGGGAGAGGGGCAGAGGGGCGGACGCAGTACGCGTAGTGGAGCAGATGCTGGCATGCCGAAACCCAGCCCTTGCTCTACTACCACGTAGCTAGACGTGGTCTCCGCCGCACAGCCTTTTCGGCCATTCCGCTCATAACGGCCCTTATTGTTCCCGGCGTGGACAGCAATGCACTGCGGCAAACCGGCCAAGGGACACAGACAAGGAATGGACATGGTGATGATGGTTTTGCGACACACGTCTGGACCTCAATAGCGGCGCGTAGCCATCAACCAAGGGCATTGTTGAATACTACCAACAAGAGTCGAGAGTCATACGTGTCTAGGACTCTAGCCCAAACAACGGGGCCTTCTTTGTCAACGCTTCTCTGCCCGATGACCCGTAGCGATGGTCGTGTACGACCCGGCAGCCAGTCACTTGTACGACTGTTGACCGCCGTATTGGTACGGCGCGAATCCGTAAGGTTGCATTGGCCGGTGCTTGACCTCTTGGGCGAGTTAGTACGTTACTGCGCAGGGGTCACGCATACCAAAGATCAGGACAAGGCTAGGCCTTTCGAATAGGCCGCATACTGTCTGCCTGCGACTCTGCGTTGTCAGCGTCTTCACTGAATTGACTGACCACGCATACACACGTTGGTCACGACTCTCTCTCTCACCCACAAGTAACCACTGACCGTTTTGTCTTTTCGCACGAGCATCCACTTGGCGTTGTACGCCAGGCACGCCGCACTGCACGCTTGGCACTTGACGCCAGGAACTTGACGCCAGTAAACAAGGTACTGGACGCTAAGGTACTCGGGGGCTGCCAAGATTGTTTGGTTGGTCAAAAGAGAGGCCCTGTCGATCAGTTCTTTTTTTGAAGCATTGCACGAGAGGCACAGCTACGTAACTGGTACCTGGCAACCTGGTGGCCATAATTGGATGCGAGTTTCTCGTAATCGTATGCACGCATGACACCGCCTCTGGTGGCGAACCAAACAAAAGACGAAAAAAGAGAGGTAAAAGAGGGAAACAGCTCCCCACAAGCCTCCCATAAGCCTCACACAAGCCACAATGCAATAACAATGCGGTGGCACCTTTCGTCATCTCAGCCACTATTCAATATGGCGACACTTATTTTTCTCGACTTGGAAGGGCAGGAGGGAGCCCGGAGCGCCACACAACCCACAGGTAATACGGAGTATTACGTCGCAACTACTCGTATAATGGGCAGGAGCGACAAGGCTGGCAGGTACAAGCGTCGAGAATTACGCCGTCAAAGCGACTCGTACATCGGCAGGAGCGACACAGTCGGCAGGTGCAGCCATGACTAGTAGTGGCCTCCCCTGGTGACCGGTGACCAGTGACTGATGATCAGTGCCTGGTGCCTGGTGCCTGACAGCGATTACAACTACGAGTGCTAGAATGGCAAGAACGAACGACCCCCAACTGACGCCATTCATCCGGGCCGACATCTGAACATGTTGAACAAGCATTTCATTCCTCATTCGCCCTTGACCACCCGTTTGGGCAGCTGTTTGTCGTTTCCCCGTTTCATGGTATGCCGGGTATTATGTACAAGAAAATATTGAAGGCAATTATGTATATTGGTAGGGTGACATTTTCTTTCTTTTGTCTGGACGTCAGAGTTTTCTTTTATCCATCTTTTCCCGGCCCTCCATCGCATACCATTGCAGTCCGTCCATCCATGTGGCGTAGGACTGGAGCCCTCCATCCTCCAGTCCTACGCTGATTCCAGGTCGGGTCTTCCCCGGAGGGGGCCCCCCCTGGACGTATGGACGAATAGTGGCTGGGACTCACACTATTGGCCTAGGGGCCCCCTAGATGGCGGGGACCCACCCCCGCTGTAAGGTCGAGGGATGATGCTGAATTAAGGTCCAATTGGTGCCCGGTAGAGGAAGCTACTGCAGGGGCCCGGCCATCACGAAACCGTCCACCGTTTCACGACGACTTTGTCCTTTCTTTTTTCCCCTATTGGGCCTTTTATTTGCCTCTACTGCTAGCGTTTTTTTGCCCTGTCGTATCGTCTCCCTCCCTCGCTCATAGTCTCTCTCTCCCCTCTCCAATACTCCCCACACGACACTTGGACACTTCGTTAGCTAGCTCTACGCTATTAACACGCCGTGGACAAAGTCTCCTTGTGATTGGGAATGTTGAAAGCGCGTCCAGTACGTGCATTGCTAGTATGGCGCCGTCAGCCATCTCTACCCCCTGGTTTGGTCAGCCCTTGGGCCTATCACCAACCGAATGTTCGTCTGGTGTCGTCTGCAGGAGGGCAGATCGTTGGACCTGAGCGTATGCCTCCTTGTCTGAGCTTTGACGCCCTTTCGCCTTTTCTTTGCGGTATTTGAACATTTGTTATGTGCGTTGCTGTGCGTATGTGTGCCCCTGCGTATGAGTGCGACGTTGTAAAAATATTGTGTGAGACTACGAGTACTCAGACTGGTGGTACCCCCCCCTACAAGCCCGTGATCACCACTACCTGTGTCACCCAGGTCACCCAAGGCCGTTCAACCATGCATGTATGCAGCCTCTTAAGCGACCTTTGTGGCCCCATCCAGCCCATCCATCTTGGGATTTCGCACGTGGGCGCGTTGCACTCGCAATTGTGTATAACGTCGTACCAGGCACAGGGGGCGGCCATGGAGGGTAAGACTTTCAAAGGACAAAATGGTCAAAATACCTCTCATAGAACTCAATATTACTTCACGTCAATGAATGTTCAAGAGCAATACTACGTAGGATCGGAATATAGTCCATTATTAGCAAAGGGGCGCCGGGTGGCAATTAATGCGCATTGAAACAAGAGGCGCATTTTCAGCTATCCTCCCGCCTCACGACAGCCGATTTTCCCTTTGTCATCCTTGCAATATAGAGAAATCATGCTCGCCTGTAAAAGCAGCTTGGAATCAACCTTGCGCGACAAAGAAAACCATTGACATCGTGTTATTGCGATGAACGTACGTCGTAATGCTACAATGCGGATGTCGTCGTAATACTCCGCACGTCGTCGCGTCACCCGCCGGGGCACGATTGCCGAGACAGAATGACTCAAGACCCCCAACCATCAGCTTTCCTGTTCATTTATTTTCGTCAATTATAATAATTCATGTAATAATGAGTGAGATGGGGAGAGAGAGAGAGAGAACTTTTGGCCACTGTCGTCGGCCGCCGCCGCGTCAACCACCATCTTCCCAACTTCCTCCCTCCCCCTCGTTTACAAGTTTCATGTTCAAACAAGCCGATCCGCCAATGTGGGGAGTGATAGACAAGTGCTCACTGGTCTGACCACCGTCTTACACTGTTTCTCGTCTTTCTGTCTCTCGCATGCATGTGATTGACTGAGAGCATGTGAGGCCATGTTTAGATTCTCTCCCTAATAGGTACGTAGCACATTTCATCTGTTTGCTTCAAGTTGTTTGTTTGTTCTCTCGTCATTGGGTCTCCTCACGCCTGCCTCCTCAAGTTGAACTGCATGTTGCATCTTCTGTGTCGGCTGCCGTCGTCTAATAACCATTCAATGCCATGTGTTCAACACAGGGTGACACCCCAAGGACAGTAGGGCAATACTTCAGTCCTTAAGTTGATTTGTTCTCGAGTTGATATGGCACCTTCGGCCATGTTATGAGACCTCGTATGTGCCATCTTTTCTACCATAACTTGCGACTAACATCCTAGCTCGTCAGATTCATGACTACGACATTGTCGTCATCGGTGACAAAATCGAGGTCACAAATTGGCTCGGAAGATTCTTCGATCTATTTTCGTCGCTATGTTCGAATCTAGACATTGTCTGAGAAAGCAAAAGATGTGTCTGTTTGAAGACATCCTCCCGTCCCGCCCCCAACGTTCGTATCCGATATCCAATAACTCGGTGTGGCCGACATGAGATCGACATCGTCATCGTTTCTACTTATTCACCACTGCTCTGTCGTTGGGGTCTGGATAGGAGAAGAAAGACGGAAATAAAAAGTCAGTAGTGATGTTGGCAATGAGGATAGATGGCTGGGAAACAACCCACCTTGCTCATTAACCCAGCTCCCACTGGACCAAAACGTCATCTTCTCCTTGCGAAACTGTTCAAAGTCCCATTCACCACGTTCCAAACGGTTGGGGATCACAAAGACATACGCAACGACGTCCTTCTCCTCACCCTCCGTCGGCACCGTTCCATCCTGGACAAGGTTGACCTTGACTCCTTTCCGCTCGTACTCAGAGCCCTCGAAATAGTCAAGCTTGAACATGTTGGCGTCGGTTAGGCCCGTGGCGTAGATGCCCTGCACCGAGTGTCCTTCCTCCTGAATGATGGCAGGATAGTCGGCTGACTTCACGCGGTGTCTGCAATATCCGTGGAGAAGGGCTGGGGAGAAAGTATGAAGCTTCTTGATGGCATCCGGCGGGTTTGCGTCACCGTAACAGACACTGTAGAAGACCTCCGGGGCCATCTGGGAACTTGTTAACAGTGTGTCGACTTTCCTTCATGGGGTCATCGTTGAGATACCAATGTGCCTTTGATCGTCAGTCCATGATCCCACACAATTGCGCAATAGAGATATTGTTGTACCGTAGAAAAACGCAGTGTTATCCCCGCTCATCTTGTCGGCTCGGGATGGATGCGGGGTGGGAGGGGTGATGTTCGCGGGATGAAGCCTTGACGCTAACGTGAAGTCGTAGCGCAGAATAGCTGTAAGAAGTCTACAGGTCAACATCTTATAAATACAGTAAGAAATAGTGTGACAGCTATCAGTCAGTAGCAAGCAACATCTTAGTGGAGCTTCTGTCCTGTCCTGTTCTTACCTGAGCAACAGAGGATGTGAGAAGTGAATATGGAGTAGAATATAGACGATACCACTTCGCTATATAAAACAACAGCCCTGCAGTGTAAGAGTCAAAAGTCAGCTCATATCCGAGTAATAAGTACAGAGATTGATGAGATAACTAAAAGATGAAAAGTCCCACGGATCAATGTGTAACTAATTTGAATATCTGGCGCATGAGTGGCTATCTGGTGATTTAGGGTAGCCTCTATCAAGTGAAGTACAGATAGTAAAGAAGGTCCCCCACCAAAAGAGATAAGATACCCGTCTTTATCGATTAGAAGCATCAGGAAGCCAGAGACCGTTATCATTGGCCACAGTCCTACAAGAGCGGGGTACCTGCTAGTGACACCCCCAATTCCGGGGCGTGCGGTGACCTGGGCGTCCGGAACAATCATCTTCCATCCCTAGCGCGGTTGGAATTGGCGACTCGTCCCCCCAGCTTCCTGTGCCTTCATGATTTTCGGACGCGCAGAGGCTCTGTCGTGCCTGCCTTTAGAGCACCATCTACACACACTTTCAACGCTTGCTGGGTAGCAACATCACGTATTTTACGACCAACATAATACCCACGATTTCGAAAAACACACGACGAGCCGGATCAATCACCGACGCTTTATAATTGAATTTCTTTTTATAAGCGAGCTCTGTTCATTTGCTTTTCTTCGCGACGACTTCGCGCAAGCCCTCACCCGCGAGGCTTGTTGCCCTGCTCTTGAGCATCGCCATAAGGGTCACCCAGCGCATGCAACGTTCTGGGGCGCTTTGTGAACGCCGATGATGCAGCCATGTCGGGGACAACTATTGACGATGTCGTAAAACGACTGAGTAGCGCAGATATCGGTACGACATGACCTCTTTGAGCATCGCGCGCGCGACGAACCTCTCTTTCCAATCTGCAACCCCCCAAATCCACGACTGCTAACCTGAGCCCTCTTCTTTTCGATTTAGAAACGAGATTGAAAGTAGAGGCTGCCACAACCCTGCGCGACAGCTTGGAGCATTACACAAATGGCCCCATCTACGCCCCATTTCTCAAGAAGTTGATGCCCATTTTCGTGGGCATCTTGAATGGGCCATGCACATTCCAGAGCAACTCTATGGAGCAGGTCAGTTCCCCAAACTCATCTGTATCGTATATGTGAGAAGACCACCCTACTAACCAGTATCCGATACAGAGACTCCGACACTGCATCCTAGAGGTTCTGCACCGCCTGCCCACATCCACATCCCCAACCGAACCGTTCGAACCGTTTGCGCCCGAGACCGTCGACTTGCTGATGCAGCTCGTTCGCAACGACAATGAAGAGAACGCAACGCTGGCTATCAAGGTCGTCTCCGACATAATGCGACACCAGCAAAAGGCGCTGAAGGACCATATTCAGAAGTTCTTGAACCTCATCCTGGAGCTGTTTGAGCAGATGGGGAGCATCGTCAAGGAGCAGCTCGACAACCCGTCTGGCGGCGTGAACCCTCAGACCGGCGCACCCTCGACGCCCGGAAGCTCGCAAACCAACTTCCAATCTCCGCGACCAGGATCACCCCCGGCGGCCGTTGCCGAGCTTGGGGCCGACCCTCAACAGCAAAACCGCCCGCTGCTCAAAGGCATGAGGTCCTTTAAGGTCATTTCCGAATGCCCCATCATTGTCGTCTCGCTATTCCAGGTGTACCGAACAGCCGTGGCCCAGAACGTGAAGTTGTTCGTCCCACACATGAAGAATGTGTTGTCGGTTCAGGCCGCTGCCCAGCAGCAGGCTCATGCTGATGCCGCTGCCAAGAACCAGGTCCACATTGGCGTGGCCGCTGGCATCAAGAACAGAGCAGCCTTTGGGGAGATGATCACTGCTCAGGTCAAGACGCTTAGTTTCCTTGCTTACCTGTTGAGGCAGTACGCCAAGGAGGTACAAGACTTTCTTCCCACACTGTCCAGCATTGTCATCCGACTCCTCAGGGATTGCCCAAGGGAGAAGTCAGGGACTCGCAAGGAACTCCTGGTGGCCATCCGTCACATCATCAACTACAACTTCAGGACAGTCTTCATTCCCAAGATTGATGAGCTGCTTGATGAGCGCACTTTGACTGGCGATGGCTTGACCGTCCACGAGACGATGAGGCCCGTGGCCTACAGTATGGTTGCAGATTTGATTCACCACGTGCGTGACTCTTTGACCCCTGCGCAGATCCGAAAGACGGTCGAGGTCTACACCAGGAACCTCCAGGACAACTTCCCGGGAACCAGCTTCCAGACCATGAGTGCCAAACTCCTGCTAAACATGGCCGAGTGCATCGCCAAGATGCCCAACAAGTCGGATGCCAGGCACTATCTCCTCATGATTCTGAACGCCATTGGGGACAAGTTCGCTGCCATGAACCGCCAGTACCCCAACGCCGTCAAGTTGTCCAAAATCTACCACGAGCAAGCTGAGTCGGGGGCCACGGATACTTATTTGGCCGACAAGGAGAAGGTGCCAGACTGGGACGAGACGGACATCTTCAACGCCATGCCCATCAAGACCTCCAACCCTCGTGACAGGAGCACCGACCCTGTGATGGACAACAAGTTCCTCTTCCGGAACCTCATGAATGGTCTGAAGAACACATTCTACCAGCTTCGCACTTGCAATGCGGCCACGTCGGTCGAGCTGGCTACGGCTCCCGCCCACTGGCAGGAGGTCTCCTACGGCTTCACTGCTGAGGAAGTCAACATCATCGTCAAGCTGTTCCGTGAGGGCGCTTACGTGTTCCGCTACTACGAGATCGAGAAGCCTACTTCGGAGTCTCAGTACGCGTCGCCAGTCGAGTACATGGCCAACTTTTACATGGTTTCCAGTAGTAAGGAAGAGAAGGAGCTTTTGGAGACGTTCGCCACCGTCTTCCACTGCATCGACCCGGCCACCTTCCACGAGGTCTTTCAGCGCGAGATCCCCCACCTCTACGATATGATCTTTGAGCATACGGCCCTCTTGCACATCCCTCAGTTCTTCCTGGCCAGTGAGGCCACATCGCCAAGCTTTTGCGGCATGCTGCTCCAGTTCCTGATGGAGCGCATCGACCAAGTCGGCTCGGCTGACGTCAAGAAATCGTCCATATTGCTTCGACTCTTCAAGCTGGCCTTCATGGCAGTCACTCTCTTTGCAGGACAGAATGAGCAGGTACTTTTGCCTCACGTCGTCAACATTGTTACCAAGTCGATTGAGCTGTCTACCAAGGCCGAGGAGCCTATGAACTACTTCCTCCTCCTTAGGTCGCTTTTCAGGAGTATTGGTGGTGGAAAATTCGAACAGCTCTATAAGCAGATCCTGCCCCTACTCGAGATGCTGCTGGACGTTCTGAACAACCTCCTAATGGCTGCCCGCAAGCCTTCAGAGCGGGATCTCTATGTTGAACTCTGCCTCACTGTACCAGCCCGCCTGAGCCACCTTCTGCCACATCTCAGCTTTTTGATGCGCCCCTTGGTCGTCGCCTTGCGCGCAGGCACAGACCTCGTCGGACAGGGTCTGAGGACCCTCGAGCTCTGCGTTGATAACCTGACTGCAGACTACCTTGATCCCATCATGGCTCCCGTGATCGACGAACTCATGACAGCGTTGTTTGACCACCTGCGGCCAGCCCCCTACAGCCACTTCCATTCTCACACAACAATGCGCATTCTCGGAAAGCTGGGAGGCCGCAACCGCAAGTTCACGACAAATTCCGTCCCTCTCAAATACCGCGAGTATGCCGACGACCCCTCCAGCTTTGACATGAGGCTCATCGGGTCCAAGAAGGATCGCCCGTTCCCCGCCGAGCTGGGTGTCGATTCCGCCATCCAGAAGGTCATGGAGGTTCCTCGGGCTGTAAAGGCCACTCAGCAACGCCAGTACGATCCTTACTACAAGAAGCAGGCCCTCCATTTTATTAAGGCGCAGCTCAAGCTCAGAATCGGCTTTGACCAGCTACCCGAGGACCTGCCGCGGATTGTTCGCCTCCAGGCCCAAGATCTCCTTGCCCGCAAGGCGGATGTCAACTTCGCACCTTTTGAGTCGTCTGAGCGTGACAAGCCCGTCCCCAAAAAGGACGAGCAGGATCAGATCGTCAAGAGGCTCCTCAAGGCCGTTCTCTTCACAGAGTCCATGCCAGAGTTCAAGGAGGAGTCGGATGCTTTCCTCCTCAACATCTGCCGCCACCTAGCTGTCCTTGAAGTCGGCCGCTCACTGGTGGATCTGAAGCGGAACTTCAGCCCCTTTGACCCTGAGGCTGGAGATGGACCTCTCTGCATCGACACGAGGACACTATCCGACGCCCTCGTGGAGTCCCTTGCGTCAGACCATCCCGATGTCCGCGATGCTGCCAAGCGAGCCATCCGGGAGATGTACGACTCGACCGCAATCATCCTGGGGTCCGAGAGCAATGTTGGACGCCTCCCCTTCTTCAGCCACCTGAGCAGCATCTTCTGCCACAGCTGCTACGAAGAGGAATGGTTCACCAAGGCGGGAGGAAGCCTGGGCATCCACTTTCTGCTGACCGAGCTTGATCTTGGCGACGCGTGGGTAGCGTCGAAGCAGACGGAGTTCATACGCGCTCTCATGTATGTCATTAAGGACATGCCGCAGGATCTTCCCGAAAAGACCAGATGTCTGGCCCAGACCAGTCTCGAGGTCCTCTTGACGCGCATCACCAAGGGCATCAAGAAGGAAGACGCACTCCCCGTCCCGCAGCAGCAGGGTCAGCCACCCACCAGGCAAGCGCGGCTCCCCAATATTTGCATGTTGCTCAACAATGAGCTGTGCCACATGAGCAAGCATGTCCGCGAGACGGCCAAGAACTCGTTGGAACTCATCGCCAAGGCTGCCGGTTGCGAGGTTTGGGAGCTTCTGGAGCCCTACAAGGAGCGATTTCTGCAGCCAATCTACGCCAAGCCCCTCCGTGCTCTTCACTTCCCGACCCAGATTGGTTACATCAGCGCCATGACGTACCATTTGAGTCTCAAGAGCAACTGGATTCCCTTTGACGACAATCTGAACAGGCTGTTGGTGGAGTCCTTGGCTCTGGCGGATGCTACGGATGAATCGCTTGCGAACAAGCCCGCCGAATTCCGAACCCATGAGCAGATCGTCAGCCTGAGAGTGTCATGCATACGCCTCCTGAGTACTGCCATGGGATTTGAGGAGTTCACCAACTCCACCACAAAAGCGAAGATCCTGTCTGTCTTCTTCAAGTGCCTGTACTCGGAGTCCAAGCCCACGATTGCTGCTGCCAACGATGCACTTAAGGCAGCGCTCGTTGTCGGCAGAAAGCTGTCCAAGGACCTGCTACAGGGCGGCCTCCGACCTGTTCTTCAAAACCTCTCGGAGCCCAAGCGTCTGACAGTCAATGGCCTGGAGAATCTGGCGAGACTCTTGAAGCTTCTCACAAGCTACTTCAAGGTTGAAATTGGTGCTAGGCTTCTCGATCAGATCGATTCCATTGTCGATCCGGGTGCGTGGCAGCCAATCTCTTTCACTTTCTTTGAGCAGCACCCGCAGATGAAAGTCATTACGGCTATCCTCAACATCTTTCACCTTCTGCCGGCGCAAGCTGAGACGTTCAAAGAACTCCTCATTGACCGATTCCTTGGTCTCGAGGAGAGGCTCCGCAGGACACACCTGAGCCCGTTCCGATTCCCCATTTACCGATACATGAATCGGTACTCCAAGGAGATATGGTCCTTCCTTCTTGGCAGACTGGACGATCTGAAATATGGTCGTCTGCTGAGCCAGGCGCTTAGCCACCCTGACAGTGCTCCACTCCGCAGTGCCGCTTTTGCCGACATTGAAGGCCTGATGAACAAGTGCAAGGAGATTATAGCCCAGGGAACAGACACCAAGTTTGTGGCTGTCATCAACGCGGCACACGTCCTTGACTCGATGAGCCAATACCCGAACACGAGCGAGTGGCTTGACAAGAAGGAAGTCATGTCGCTTCTCAAGAGCTTGGGCAAGGACCTGGAGAAGCACCAGCGCACCTACACAATCCCACCAGAACTGCGCTTGCCCGCGTACCAGGCCTCGGAGCAGCTCATGTCGCTCTTTGTCAAGTCTTTGGAACGCAACCCCAAGGACTTGGATGGCCTCTTGAATCTGGTGGAGCTGGTGACATCTGAAGAGCTCCGCTGCACCCAGAGACTGTTCTCTTTCATCTACGAAAAGGTCATCTGCAGCGAGTCGGTCGAGTTCTGGAAGATGACCTTCCTCCGCTGCTTGGAAGTGTACTCGGGCAAGACGGCGACCAACAAGACTAAGCACTTCCTGCTCCACAACATTGTCAACCCCATCGTGGCAATGGACGTCATGCGAACCCGCAAGCACCCCGAACAGAACAAGGCGCAGAGGTTCATGGATCGCTCCGTCATCGAGGCCGTGAGCACTAGGATCTGGAAGGTCCAGCCCGAGATGACGCCGGACGACCAGGCACAGCCGGGTATCGACCACACCCGGTTCGAGGTATTGCAGCTGTCCGCAATGCTTGTGAAGTATTACCATTCCCCGCTGCAGGAGATTCGGAAGGACATCATTAAGTTTGGCTGGACCTTTATTCGCCTGGACGACGTGATTAACAAGCATGCCGCCTATGTCGTCATCGCTTACTTCATTGTCCATTACGAGACCCCACCCAAGATAGTCTCGCAAGTATACATGTCTCTTCTCAAGACGAACCAGAATGAGGGGCGCGCTCTAGTGACGCAAGCATTGGAGCTCATCGCGCCTGTTCTGCCTAAGAGGTGTGGCCTTGGGCCTAACGAGAGGGTCCCGGCGTGGGCTATGGCCCCCCGACGTGTTCTCACCGACGAGGGTCATAACTCCCAGCAGATAAACAGCATCTTCCAGTTCCTCATCAAGCACCCGGCTCTCTTCTACGAAGCCCGCGACAAGTACACGGTGCTGACAATAACCTCCTTGAGGAAGGTTGCTGTGCCGCCCAACCCGTCCCACGAGAGCAGGAAGCTCGCTCTGAACATGATGTGGCTTATCTGGACTTGGGAGCAGTGGAGGGTCGAGGGCAAGCCCGCTTCGGCTGTGGACCCACGCTCCCTGTCAGAATCGCCGACTGCCAAGAAGAGAAGGCTCGACGGCGAGTTGGTGGTGCCGTCTCCCGCACCGTCGGCGCAGGCCCCCACGCCTGGGAAACCAGACCAGCAGCACCAGACCCAGCCCATGTTCCGGGTCAAGATGCTCAAGTACCTGTTTGAGTTCATTGCTCAGCTCCACGAGAGATTCCAGCTCCCGTCTGCAAAGCCCCGCCCCGAGCTCACGACTACGCTCCCGATGCAGACCCCGATGACGGAGCTTTGCAAGAAGGCTATGGCGCTGTTCCACAACCTGGTGCAGCCTCAGTACTGGGGTGACCTCGACCTCGACCTCGACCTCTTCTCGAACGTGACCGATTTGATCCTGGCTGGTGATAGGACACAAGCCGTCCTCGCCACCGAGCCCACCGATAAGAAGCACGACGACAAGTTCCTCACCAATATCATCAACACACTGCAGGTTGTGCGCATCCTTCTCAACGCCAAGTCGGACGAGTGGATCCGCAACAACATTCCCGCCATCCAGAAAGTGTTAGAGAAGAGCTTGAAGAGCGAGCACCCGGAGATCCAGGATTGCCTCCACTTCGCGGACAAGAAGTTTGATGACGGGCGAGAGTTGAGGCCCATCATCAAGCGCGTTTTGGACGCCATCCCGGACGACACCCCGATGGAGGACGCCGATGGTGATGCCGAGCCTGAGACTCAGACGTCGGAGTTCATCGCGTACCTGTCCCAGATCGCGACCGAGGCCATGAATGGCGGCAACTACATTTCTGGTGTCAGCATTCTCTGGTCTATCGGCCACCGAAAGCCGCCCATCATCGACCAGCACATACCAGCCCTCATGAAGGCCCTCCAGAGCAAGCATGCTAAGGAGCATGTTCAGCACTACAGCTCCCTCGCGGCCCAGGCCAGTGGTATTAAGCCACAGAGCCAGGATCCCCCCGTCGAGCTGTCAGGCCACGACCTAGAGATCCAGACGAGGATCATGATCAAAGAGATCCAGGTTGTTGCGTTGCGCATGGAGTACCTTGGTGACAGCAGGCGACCGTTCCTCAGCGTTCTCGCTACTCTCGTTGAGAAATCGTCTCATGTTTCGTTCTGCCAGGAGATCCTGAACATGGTAGAGGCTTGGGTATTCCGTTCTGAGGGCACGTGGCCTACACTTAAGGAGAAGACCGCAGTCCTGTACAAGATGCTTTCTTTCGAGAACAGGCCGGACCCAACCATGATCTCCAAGTTTTTGGATCTCGTGATCCGCATATACGAGGACCCCAAGATTGCTCGCACCGAGTTGACGGTGCGCATGGAGCATGCGTTCCTCATAGGAACTAGGGCTACGGATGTCGACATGCGCAATCGGTTCATGGGAATTTTCGACAAGAGCCTCTCCAAGACGGCGAGCGCGCGCCTGTCATATGTCATCACCTCCCAGAACTGGGATACCCTTGCAGAGTCGTACTGGCTCGCGCAGGCATCCCAGCTCCTCCTAGGCGGAGTGGAGATGAACAACACCATTCAGCTCCACCCCGATGACCCCAAGATGATGTCGGCGTCTACCTTGGCTATGGTGTTCAAGGATAAGGAGGTGCGAGAGCCCAGCCAGATGTCCGACGACAGGTTTGATGCTTTCATGGCCAGGCACCGGCGCTTTATGGCCGAGATTGGCGATGTCAAGGTCAAGGACGTTGTCGAGCCGCTGATGCAGCTCCAGCACATTGACAGCCAGCTGGGGCATCAGCTCTGGGTTGCGCTCTTCCCCATGTTCTGGTCGGCGACGGCCAAAGACGAGCGGACGGACCTGGAACGGGGCATGGTGGCCCTGCTGACCAAGGACTTCCACAGCCGTCAACTTGACAAGCGCCCCAATGTGGTGCAGTCGCTGGTAGAGGGCGCGACGAGGACGTGGCCCTCATGCAAGCTCCCACCTCATGTGCTGAAGTTTGCGGGCAAGACGTACGACACTTGGTACACGACCATGGTGCATCTCGAGAACTCAGCCATCAAGCCTGCTGTTGACTCTGCCAAGGTCCAGGAGAGCAACCTTGATGCGCTTGTTGAGATGTACGCAAATCTTCAAGAGGAGGACCTGTTTTACGGCACGTGGCGCCGCCGAAGCGAGTATGTCGAGACGAACGCTGCGCTGTCGTGTGAGCAGAATGGCATGTGGGATAAGGCCCAGAAACTGTACGAAAATGCACAGATCAAGGCCCGTACCGGTGTCATCCCCTTCAGCGCGGCCGAGTACACGCTATGGGAGGACCATTGGGTCCTGTGCGCACAGAAGCTCCAGCAGTGGGACATTCTGCAGGATTTCGCCAAACACGAGAACCTCCAAGACTTGCTCCTGGAGTGCGCGTGGCGCAGCCCCGAGATGTGGCAGGAGGAGCAGCACAGAGAAGCAATCGACAATATCATAAAGGGAGTCATGGATGCGCCGACCCCTCGCCGAGCCTTTTTCCGCGCCTTCATGACGCTCCTGAAGCTGCACAACAAGCAGGATACAACGCCACAGGATTTCCACAACGTGTGCGATGAGGCGATCCAGCTGTCCATCAGGAAGTGGCATCAGCTGCCTGTGCGACTTACCAACTCGCACGTCCCGCTCCTGCAGAATTTCCAGCAGCTGGTCGAGCTGCATGACGCCAGCATCATCTGCCAGAGCTTGGCCACAACGACGGCTGCTAACCTGGACGTGAAGTCGGGCGAGTTGAAGATTCTGCTCGGGGCCTGGCGCGATCGCTTGCCCAACGTTTGGGACGACATTACGGCTTGGCAGGATCTCGTCACTTGGAGGCAGCACATTTTCAGCCTCATCAACCAGACGTACCTGGGTCTGCTCCCCCCCCAGGGCCAGCAGAACGCCGGAGGTGCTTCGTCTTTTGCTTACCGCGGCTACCACGAGACGGCGTGGATCATTAACAGATTCGCCCACGTGGCCAGGAAGCACAACCTGCCCGAAGTGTGCATCAGCCAGTTGAGCCGGATCTATACTCTGCCCAACATCGAGATCCAAGAAGCCTTCCTCAAGCTTAGGGAGCAGGCGAAGAGCCACTACGAGCACCAGGACGAGTTGTCGAGCGGACTCGATGTGATCAACAACACGAACCTCAACTACTTCACCGCGCAGCAAAAGGCAGAGTTCTACACGCTCAAGGGGATGTTCCTCGAGAAGCTGACACAGAGGGACGAAGCGGACAACGCCTTTGGAACCGCACTGTACTTTGACATTGGCTCTGGCAAGGCGTGGGCTGAATGGGGCTACTTCAACGAGCGGAAGTTCACCGATGACCCGCAGGACCTCATGTCGGCCCGCCAGGCGCTTACGTCGTACCTGCAGGCCGCGGGAAGCTACAAGAATGCCAAGTCTCGCAAGGTTCTCTCGCGCATCCTGTGGCTGCTGAGCCTGGATGATGCTAAGGGCACCATTGCCACGGGCTTTGACGATGTCAAGGGCGACACGCCCGTCTGGTACTGGATCACCTTTATCCCGCAGCTCCTGACTGGCACTGGCCACAAGGAAGCACCGCGGGTCTACCAGATCTTGGTGCAGATTGCCAAGTCGTACCCCCAGGCTCTGTACCTCCAGCTGCGGACTCATCGCGAGGATATGCTTTTGATCAAGAAGAGCCAGGAGGCCAAGGAGAGGGCCAGGCAGCGCGGCCAGTCGGCCGGGGCTAACGGCGGACAGCCGATGGCATCGCCCGCGCAGGGCAAGCAGGAGCCTACTAAGGCTGATGGCTCCGGCTCATCCCGCCCGGGAACGGCCAACGAAGGAGGCGCCGACGCACAGGCCAAGACGGAGGGCCAGGTCAAGGCCGAGAGCAACGACGCCGAGGCCAACAACGCCATGCAGGCCCCGCCTGCCAACGGGCACCTGGCGTCGGAGAGGAAGATGCCTTGGGAGCTGGCCGACGAGATCATGTCTGTGCTCAAGACTGCGTTCCCGCTGCTCGCGCTCTCGATGGAGACAATGGTGGACCAAATCCTGAAGAACTTCAAGTGCCCGCCGGACGAGGATGCATACCGCCTTATCGTGGCGTTGCTCAACGACGGGATGGCGTATGTGGGCAGGGCGCCGGCTTCCTTTGCTCGGAGCGTTAAGCTGCCGCAGTCAACCGAGACTAACATTACGCGGTTTGCCGAGGCGATCCTCCCACCCCACATCAAGAAGTCGTTCGAGGCCGACTTTGTTAGCGTCAAGCCGACCATGTACGAGTACATCCACAAGCTCAGGAGGTGGCGTGACAAGTTTGAGGAGAAGCTGGACCGCAGGAACACGCGCATGGCGCTCGAGAACTACTCGCCGCACCTCAGCGAGTTCAAGTACCAGAACTTTGACGAGGTCGAGGTCCCGGGCCAATACCTGCAGCACCTAGACAAGAACCAGGACTTTATCCGCATCGAGCGCTACCTACCCAATGTCGACCTGGTGCGGACCATCAGCGCGTCGTACAGGCGTCTCAGGATGCGCGGGCACGACGGCAGCGTCCACTCCTGGGCTGTCCAGCACCCGGCCGGGCGCCACTGCCGGCGCGAGGAGCGCATATTCCAGCTGTTCCGTGACCTGAACCAGACGCTGAACCGCCGTAAGGAGAGCAGGCGACGTGACCTGCAGTTCACGCTGCCCCTGATGGTGCCGTTGGCGCCTCAGATGCGACTCTTGCAAGAGGACTCGTCCAACATTACACTCCAGGGCGTGTACGAGGACCACTGCCGACGCATGGGCATGTCCAAGGACGAACCAGTGCTCTTCACCATGGAGACTTTGCGGGGTGTGCAGGAGATGAAGTCGGTATGTGATATCGAATTCCACGTCCACGGGGGAAGCACGCATATGATGAAGACGACGGCTAACGATGTGACGATACTACAGACCAAGCCTGAGCAGATGGCAACAGCGCGTCTTGAGATGTTCAACGCGATCCAGGAGAAGTGGGTGCCACACACGGTGGCACTCGAGTACTTCCAGCAGGCGTTCCCCGAGTACGCCGAGTTCTGGCTGTTCCGACGGCAGTTCTCGTACCAGCTGGCGGCGCTGACATTCATGACGTACATTTTGTACATGCACAATCGGTACCCGCAGAAGATGAACATCATGCGGTCGTCGGGCAAGGTTTGGGGGTCGGAGCCCATGTCTCAGCTGACGTCCAACCGTCCACTGTTCCACAACACGGAGCCGGTGCCGTTCCGCCTGACGCCAAACCTGCAGACGCTGATGGGTCCCTTGGCGACGGAGGGCATCTTTGCCTGCTCGATGATGACGATCGCACGGGCTCTGACGGAGCCTGAGTACGAGCTCGAGCATGCGTTGACGCTGTTTGTGCGGGACGAGATGATATTCTGGTTCACGAGCAGCCACCGCAGTGGCATCAGCGACGCGCAGCTGCGTGACTCGGTGCAGAAGAACAGCGACTCGATTGTCAAGCGGGCCTTTAGCCTGGCTCACAGCCCATCGGGCAACCTGCCGGCCAACCAGACGGTCATTGACTCCATTGCCAAGGCGGTGAATCCCATCAACCTGGCACAGTCGGATGCCTTGTGGATGCCGTACCTTTAAGGCATTTTTGTTTTGTTTTGTTTCCGATTATCTTGGGATTTGACTCCTTACTAAAAATGGGATTAATATTTTTTGTTTGTTTGTTTGCTTGTTTATGAGCACGGCGTTGTATCAGTTCCAATGTTTTCGTCTTTATTAGGGCGGAAGGAGGGGGTGTTAATGGGCCATTCATTACTCGCATATGGAGGAAGAGAAAGTGATGGTGGCCAAAGAGATGCACAACCAAAAGAAAAAGGGGCACAGTTTAAGGATTAGGGGGTGCCATTGGGTTATGTTTCCAACTTTTTGTATTATGGATAGTCATAGCTGTTTTACGTGTAATATGGAGTTGAGAAATCACCTTGTGTCTTTGAGAATATGAGTGAATGTCATCTTGTACATGCATGAGAGAGGGATGCGACGGAGGGTTGGGAACACTGAATTGATCGAGTACCTCCCCCACACTTTGCGGAGAGAGCGAGTGACGTGTGTGGGGAAGGCGGGTGGGTGTGGTGGCACTGGTGGGCAGCGGACGGCGGGCGGCGGATTTATTCCATATGGAGGTGGAGTCAATGCCACTCAACCACTCAATGGTCCGTCAATTGAACCAACAGAGCCGAGGTCTAGTAAGCTTTTGTTGGTGTCAATTGCGGAGTAGGAGAGCCGCTGCTTAACAATAGGAGAACCGATATGTGATTGTATAAGAGGGTGAGGGGATCTTGGAGACAAGAGACGGGGGTTCTTCACCTCCACTCAACTACTACTACTCTCACTCTTATATATGGACAACAATCTCAACAGTCACAAGTCATAAAAGCAATTACTAAGAACAATCTACAATATGGGAGATACTATGGAATTGTCAAAGAAGCGAAAGCTCTGGGAGCACCCTGACCCAAAGAGTACGGCCATGTGGGCGTTTATGCAACAGGTGAATGAACGGGAGGGACTGAACCTCAATGTATGTTCACCACTCTATTCACCATATACCATACACGCAGAGAGAGAGAGAGAGAGAGAGAGAGAGAGGAAGAGAAGAGACAATAATGATGGAACTAACATAACACACAGACATTTGATCAACTCTACAAATGGACATGCGAGAACCGCAGCCGCTTCTTCGGACAGCTATGGGAGTCTCAGGGCTGGATCCACGAGGGGACATACGACCGGGTAGTCGACGAGTCGATTCCCATATCGAGTCTGCCCCGGTGGTTTGAAGGAGTGAGACTCAACTTTGCGGAAAACGTCCTGTGGAACAGCGACGACGGCAACCGCGCCGTCAGATCGACACTCCACAAGGAAGACGACCGGGTGGCCGTCACCGAGATCCGTGAGGGCAACACGGAGATCCGCAGCGTCACGTGGGGTGAGTTGAGGAGCCGCGCGGGCGATCTGGCTGGCGCTCTGGCAGCCAGGGGCGTGACCAAGGGCGACAGGGTCGTCGTGGTTGGAGCGCACAGCGTGCAGACGCTGCTTGTCATGCTGGCGACGCAGTGGCTCGGCGGCATCTTCAGCAGTTCTTCGACGGATATGGGTGTTGCCGGACTGCTGCAGCGGACTACCCAGATTGATCCCAAGGTTGGCATCCTCCTCCCTCATCTAGTATACACGATCTCAGAACTGACTGTGTGACATCAGTTTGTCTTCTTTGACGACGCAGCTTTGTATAATGGGAAAAAGGTAGATTTGCGAGAGAAGATGGCAGGCGTGGTGCAGGGCATGAAGCAGTGCGCCAGCTTCCAGGGCGTCGTGGCCATACGAAGATTCGACAAGGCGATGGACACGACGACCATCGAGAGGACAGAAAGACTAGAGGACTTTCTGAAGCAGCAGCAGACTTCCTCCCCGCCACCCATTGTGCGTGTGGGATTCCAGGACCCAGCAGTGGTGTACTACTCCTCCGGGACGACAGGAACGCCCAAGGCTATTGTCCACGGCGTGGGAACCCTGCTCATCAGCCAGGGCAAGGAGACGCGACTGCACCACGAGTCCGATCGCAGAGACGTGCACCTCCAGTACACCACCACAGGATGGATCATGTACCTCAGCAGCGTGGGGCATTTGCTCGTCGGCGGGCGAACGATCCTCTACGACGGGTCCCCCCTCGTCCCGGACGTGCGTGTGCTTTTGCGTATCGCTGAGCAGCAAGGTGTAACTCTTCTCGGCGCGAGTCCGCGCTGGATGACGGAGCTGGCTAAGGCTGGCGTCGTGCCCAGACGTGACTTTGACATATCCCGTCTCCGACTCGTCACGAGCACAGGCATGGTCCTCCCCGATCAGATGTTTGAGTGGTTCTACGATGTTGCCTTTGACCCCAAGGTTCATCTTTCCAATATTTGCGGCGGCACCGACATTGTGAGTACATACTAACCTCTTCGTTTTACAAAAAAACTAATGATGAACATCACAAGGCCGGATGCTTTGTCCTTGGTAATCCCCTGACGCCAGTCTACGTGGGCGGCTCCCAGGGTCCATCACTGGGCAACTGTATCGCCGTGTTCGACCACGACCTCCCCGAGGGAAGTAAAGGGACGCCCCTGCCCCCCGGCAGGCCAGGCGACCTGGTAGCCACGGCAGCATTCCCCAACCTTCCCGTGTGTCTGTGGAACGACGGTAACGACGGCGCCCCGGGCCCCAAGTACCGGTCTGCCTACTTCTCTCGCTTCTCCGAGGCCTGGGCCCAGGGTGACTTCTGCCAGGTGGACCCCGTGACGGGAAACATGTGGATGCTCGGCCGGTCAGACGGCGTGCTCAACCCGAGCGGCGTGCGCTTCGGCAGCGCAGACATCTACGCCGTTGTCGAGCGCCACTTTGCTGCCGAGGTGCGCGAGAGTATCTGCGTTGGACAGCGGCGACCGCGGGACACGGACGAGCGTGTCGTCTTGTTTCTGCATATGCATGAGGGTCACAGGCTGGATGAGTCGCTGGAGACGCGTATCAGGGATGCTATCGCTCGGGAGTTCACCAAGAGACATGTTCCCCGGTTTATATTCGAGATGCCAGAGGTGCCTGTTACGGTAAATGGGAAGAAGGTCGAGCTGCCTGTCAAGCACATCATATCTGGACGCACCGTCAAGCCGAGTGGCACGTTGCTTAATCCCCAGAGTCTCGAGTACTTTTACCGTTTCCAGGAGGTGGAGAAATTGGTCGCGGGTCCGCAGGCAAAACTGTAGACAGCTCTATGCATTTCATAATAGTATCGTGGTGCACAAGTTTTGTATATCATTTGTTTACTCTCTTTTCGTTGATTATATGATGCTTGTTTGTTTACCTCCTGAACCACAAAAAAACGCCGTTGTTGCGCCCAGTCATAGTATTAGTAGTACGTAGTACGTAGTGAATGGATGCTCATGACAAGAAAGACAGCATCACGTCTCATCGTCCGTGACCTCCATCATGCTGCTCTCGTCATCGTCGAGGATGGATACCCTCCCTCTAATCCTCCTGCGTCCCACCGTGCCCTTTCCCTTGTCGAGCATGCCTCCGCCTGGTTGTCGTCGTCGTCCGTTTGCGTCGACGCCGCCGTTGACACGCAGAGAGGCCTGCACCTTTCGGTAATCGAGGTGGTTCTCAAAGTCGGCGAGGTGGTCCAGGGCGTCCTGGTCTGCCTCGCCCGACAGGGTGGTGACGGCGCCGTCCATGAGGGCCGTCTCCTCAAGGGCACGGTTAAGCAGCTCGGTGGCCATGGTGTCCTGGGGATTCATGGCGAGGGCCTCGTGGAGGACGGCGACGGCGTCGTCTGGTCGGTCGAGCTCCATGAGGATGAGGCCCTTTGCGCAGAAGAGGGAGGGGTCCTTGCCGCCGAGGCGGAGGACCTCGTCGAACTCGGCGAGGGCGCGGTCGAATATGCGGAGGCGACGGAAGGCGTGGCCGAGGTTGGTGCGGGCGGCGAGCCAGGCCGACGGCTCACTGTCAATCTCGTCGGCCATGCGGAGGGCCTGAGTGAAGCAGGCTACCGCGTCGCGGGGCCGGTCCTGGTGGTACTTGACCACACCCATCTCGTTGAGCAGCAGGGGGTCGGTGCGGCACAGCGAATGGGCCGTCTTGAGGAACTCGTCGGCCAGTGTCATGTTGTTGAGTGCGTGGTTCTGCATGCCCAGGAAGACCTGTGGCAGGTGGGTGCCCATGAAGAGGCGGGCGGCCGTCGAATAGGCCGAAATGGCTTGGTCGTGCTCGCCCTCGGCGGCAAAGGTGTGGGCGAAGCCAATCCAGGCAGGGCCGAAGTGGGCGTCCATCATGCTCGCCTTGGAGAAGTAGCGGCGCGCCTCGGCGATCCTGTCAATGGACAGGTAGTATATCCCAACGGCTAGCCAGGTGCACGGCTCCTCGGGGTGAGAGTCGGCCAGGTCGTGCGAGATGAGGAAGAGCATGTTGCGCATGCCCAGCTCGTATAGGCAGGCTAGGTGAATGGGGTAGATGGAGAAGTTGTACTTGTCGGCCTCGAGGATGGCGCTGGTCATAGCGAGCGCATCCTGGTACCGACACTGCGTGTAGAGCACGTCGGCGCGCGCCAGCTGCAAGTCCGGGTTGTCGCCCAGTCGGTAGTGCGTCGACAGCGAGTCGTATGCGCTCTCGAAGGCTTCGGGGTTGCGGTATTTTGATAGTCGCGTCGTGTATAGCATGCGTGTGAAGTCGGCTGCCTCCTGCTGGACTGCTGCCGGCTCTCCCGCAGACACGTGCACCGAGTCGAAGTTGAGAGACTCGAGAAAGGACCACTCCTCCTCCGGTGATAGGAGCGAGTTCTTCATCAGCTGCTGGAAGGCCTCGAAGCACTGCACGTCGATACGCACAGCATCCTTGTAGCACTCCTTTGCGCGGTCAAACGCATTCTGCTTCGCGTAACATATACCCCGGAGGAAGCACATAGCAGCCTCGAATCGTCGGTCCGCGGCCTCCTCGGTCGTTGTCGTCGCTGCCGAGTTATCGTCATCGTCGTCTGCCGCCCCGTCGTTACTATTGGTGACCATCATCCGCCGCCGTCCCGCTGGCTGTCGAGAGGCTGTCTGTTTGGACTTGCTGCGCTTGTGGCTCGGCCCCCCCTGCGAGATGAGGTGTGTCGGGTTGCGCTCCCCGAGGACGGAGAGCGCCTCGTCGAACCGCGACTGCTTGATCAGGCAGTGACCTGCTAGGTATCGGCATGCCGGGCTGCGGGGGATCAGGTCTTGTTTTAGCAAAAAGGCGTGCGCCCGCGTGTAATTGCCCGTAGCAAAGTGCACCTGGGCGAGCCAAAAGGCGTCGTTGTCGTCATCTGGGAGAGCATGTTATGTTAGGCTTGGGAGTTTGAGAGTAAGGTAGAAGAAGAAAGAACTGTTCAACGTACTCGTTAGAGCAAGTAGCTTGTCGCCTATAAATATGGCAGAGTCGTATTGCGCCTTGTTCAGGGCGTCTTGCCTCCACTCCCGTAGAAACTTTTCCATGATGATGAATCGCGTGGTCGCATGGGTGCCGTCGGGAGAGATGGAGGAGAGATCAACAAGAAGGAGATGGTAGAAAAAAAAGGTGAAGAAAGAAGAGAAAGCAAATGAAAGAGGGTATCTCAAGAACAAAAGAGCAACTAGACTTTGTTTTCAGTCTTTCCACGTCATGAAATACAAAGGGGCCAATGCGCCCGTGCAATGTTGCATGTGGCGTGGTGTTTGGTTTCGGACAGCGTCATGTTGACTTCCCTTCCAGGGCGCGATGGTACGGTACGCGCTTCGTCTCCAGGGCGGCGGTTAGGATTTAGTGGGGGATTTGGTGTGGGCGGGCTTCCCAGCTAGAAATACAGGGTAACCCGCTTGGACTTGGTGCTGGGGGTTAAAAAAAAAAAAAGAGAGCTTTGGAGTCTACGAGTAGAGGGGTCCGTTGGCGCATTGTCATCACGGCCATTCTCAGTGGTGGGCCGAAGTTCGGAGGGGCAATTTGGTGGGGGGCGGACTAGGATTTGCAAAAAAGTTCCCCCAAGTTGAACCTGCATCATCATCACATTCTCCCTCTCTTTTGCTAGCCCTCATATTCTCTCCCTCTCTCTCTCAAAAAGAAAGGAACAATTGCCGGAAGCATATATTTCGCCAAACCAAAAACAAACACCAAGCACAATGGCTACTACTCAGCGTTGGGCCGCTCTGGCTCGCGACACCAACGAGACCAAGATCCAGATGGCTCTCAACCTCGACGGCGGTTCTTTCCCCCCGGACACGGACGAGCGTCTGATCAAGGGTGATGCCGGCCACGCCTCCCAGTCGAGCAAGTCGCAGACCATCGCCATCAACACTGGCATCGGCTTCCTGGACCACATGCTTCACGCCCTGGCCAAGCACGCTGGATGGAGTCTGGCCATCGAGTGCAAGGGTGACCTTCACAGTAAGCTTCCCCGACTCTCCTACATGAAATCAACCGTGGCGCTCAAATCTCTAAACCCCTAATAGTCGACGACCACCACACCGCCGAAGACGTCTGCATCGCCCTCGGATACACTTTCGCCAACGCCCTGGGCACGCCGACCGGCCTCGCCCGCTACGGATACGCCTACGCCCCTCTCGACGAGGCCCTCTCGCGCGCCGTCGTCGACCTGTCCAACCGCCCCTACAGCGTCGTCGACCTCGGCCTCAAGCGCGAGTTCCTCGGCCAGCTGAGCACCGAGATGGTGCCCCACTGCTTCCAGAGCTTCGCCCAGGGTGCCCGCATCACCCTGCACGTCGACTGCATCCGCGGCGAGAACGACCACCACCGTGCCGAGAGCGCCTTCAAGGCCCTCGCCGTGGCTACGCGCATGGCCACGTCCAGGGTCGCCGGCAGGGAGGGTGAGGTTCCCAGCACCAAGGGTACGTTGACGGCTTAGACGTTACAACGGCACGCGGGAGAGCGAAAAGAAATTATATGTATATACGTGACAAAAGACAACAACCAAAAAGGGTAGAATTATAGAACTTGGCGTAAGATAAAAAAAGAAAATCAAACATTGGGCCTTATATATATTCATGGTATCAAACATTGTGTAGGAACTACTATACTAGCAGTGTACTACGTCCTGTAGTCGCCGTTAATGGTGACATAGTCGTGGCTGAAGTCACAGGTCCAGTGAGTGGTGCTCTTGTCACCGGTGCCCAGCCTGACGACAATCTCGAGGTCCTCCATCTGGAGGATCTGGCTGGCGCGGTCCTCGTCGACCTGCTCAGGCTCGCCGTTGACCAGCAGACGCAGCTCGGGGGAGCCGTCGGCGGGGATGAAGGAGACGTTTGTGCGCTCGGGGACAATCTCGGGGACGTCGTTCTGGGGCTGACCGGGAGGCGTGATGAGGGCGTAGCCGGCGGCGCAGAGGATGCGGCCCCAGTTGGCGTCGCGGCCGTACAGGGCCGTCTTGACGAGCGGGGAGCGGGCGATGGAGCGGGCGATCTCGCGCGCAGCCTCCTCGCTGGCGCTGTCGACGACGCGGATCGTGACAAACTTGGTGGCGCCCTCACCGTCGCGGACAACGTACTTGGCCAGGTCGGCCGAGAACTCGGTGACGACGTCGCGCAGGGCGGCGTAGTCGGCCGACTGCTCCGAGGCGACCTCGGTGCCTCCCGCGGCGCCATTGGCCAGCAGCGCCACCGTGTCGTTGGTGGAGGCGTCGCCGTCAATGGTGATGGAGTTGAAGGAGCGGTCCACAGCGTGCTTGAGGACCTGGGGCATGACGGCGGGCGAGACGGGGGCGTCGGTGGCAAGGACCGTCAGGAGCGTGGCCATGTTGGGGGCAATCATGCCGGCGCCCTTGGTCATGCCGGCCATGCGGTACTCGATGCCCGGGGAGGACGGCAAGGTGAAGGTGCGCGACATGAGCTTGGGGAAGGTGTCGGTCGTGCAGATGGCCTTGGCGCAGTTGAGCCAGTGCTTGTGGGTGTCGCCGGACTGGTGGTAGGCCACGGGGATGTGGTCGACGATTTTCTGGATGGGCAGTCTGCAAGCAGTTAGTACACGCGCACACACATACAAGCACACGCACACATAGAAACTCTCTCTCCAGCCTATCTCACCTCTGTCCAATGACACCAGTGCTCATGACGAGAGTTGAGTCCTCACTTCCGACACGCTGGTCAGTGGTGGTAGCCATCTTGGCGGCATCCTCGAGACCTCCGACGCCGGTGACGGCATTGGCGCAGCCCGAGTTGATGATGACGCTGCGAATGCCGGCATTGGCCTTTGTCTGGAGGACCTTGCGGCTGAAGGTGACGGGGGCAGCCTGGAACTTGTTCTTGGTGAAGACGGCGGCGGCGGAGCAGGGGCGGTCCGACGTGACGAGGGCCAGGTCGGGCTTGCTCGTGTTGCCAGGCTTGACGCCGACGAAGACGCCAGAGGCGCTGAAGCCCTGAGGGTACGTCCCCGACTGCGGGATGTACTTGAGCTTGGCTGGGGGGATGGAGCCCAGCGACGAGGCCGAGTAGCAGGCCCGTGTGACCTTCATGACGACGACTTCTTCTTCTTCTCCGTCAATTGGCCTGTCGTCGTTATCGTCAGAGTGTCGGTGACGAAGAAGAGAGAGGAATGTTGGCTGCTGTTGGGGGGGAGGGTTTTTTCTTTTTAATCTGGGGGCGGAAGCTAGGTACTGTCGTGTGAGGTGGCTCCGACTCCGGCGGGGTTTCTTGTGTCTTGGAGATTGGAGATTGGTGGGCACTGACTCTATCGATCAATGGTAATAATAGCACTTGATAAAGGAAATGGTTAACCGTCACACGAGAGGCATAGTATTGTTAAAGATGAGATATTATTTGCTGGATATTGCTGTGTTGCTTCATCGGAATGAACATTTTATAGCTTGTAGACACAACCAAAGCTCCTTATCTCATGGCGGTGAAAATGACATTTTGACAGAAGCCAAAGGGCGTGATTGACTTGGATACTATCCTCCAAGGGCGATATGTTCAAGATGCACAAACGTAGTACTCTACAAGGATCATCATTATCATGATGGGAAGAGGAAAGAGTCAAACTCGGAGTCACCTGCACCTTCCTTGCAACAGCAGTTCACATGAGTCACCTTCAGCCACCGAGGCGACAATGACAATTGACAGCACACAAGAAATGGGTGACTGAGGCCTGTAAGGCTTCAGTGAAGCCTCATTTCCCCCAGCAAGGTTACAAGGCAGAAAGAGGGGGGGGAAAAAGAAAGAAAGAAAGAGTAGCTTTACCCAATGACAGAGCTTAAACATGTTACATAATCACGTGCAAGTGGCCCAAGCTCCCACTGGGAGGGAAACCTATAAATGTCTTCTGTGCCCGCTCCCACTTTGGATTTCTTTTCTTTCCTTTCCTCCCCATCTGAGTGCACGGGCGTTTTCCTTCTCCGTGAAGCGATAAGCTGAGAGAGGAATTTTGCTAGTTGAAAACTATACACAAACCGCTCCTAGTTGGGTTCGCCTGGCTAGGGAATTTTTGGAACTCTTTTTTAATTCCACTGGATGGTTTTATTCTTTCATTTTCTTTCATTACGGTTCGGTCCCTTGCTGGTCCGACGTGAAGAAGGAGTGGTGATGATTTGGAGGTGGTGCGTTTACGAACTGGACGACGATGTACGAGACTCTTTTGATGATGCTCTTATTGTATTTAAATTGCCTATGGTGCTCAAGTCGCAAAGATGAACGCGTAGATGAAAGAGACTGGTTAGACGCGTTGTGGTGTCGTGAATAAAGATTTGTCGTTGGTGTGATGATGGTGGTGCACATCCAGCTGTGCCCGTCAGCACACGTGCCAACGCATCTAGTCGCCTCACTGCAACACACTGTTCCATCATGAAAATAGAGTCGTACATAGTATCAAGTTCGAGTTGCATCGTCTGCCTTGTCAGTCCTTGTCACTGTGATTGTTCTTCGTGGTACATGAATCCACCCTTTCACTCTGCCGGCCCTAACACTGCAGCATGACTCTCAGCATGCAGCATCGGGACTTGCATTGTGCGACGTGGATACGATAGATAGTATTATCTCTCCTGTATGTTGTAAATGTATAAAATGCCTAATGGATGCCTGAAGTCCATCTTCTTTTGATCTGTATAATACCAGTGAGGATCTCATCTAAGAATCTCAGGTGGCCAAAAAATTATCTCTTGATCGTCCAACTCAATCCCAGCAGCACCCAGCAGATCCAGCAGCGCGGGGCACAGAGCCAAAATCCGAACCCCCACCACAACCGCCACTATTTTCCTTTTTCCGTGACTGTGACTCAATCTTCTTGCCTGCCAAAACCACTCCAACCAACCAACCACCACAATCACTCCTAGCGAGCAGCACCAATTGTGCCTTGCATCCCGATAGCCCCATACAGTTTTCTTTGTTATCGGGAATATTGCATGTCTTTTTTCCTTGGAACACCCACTAGACATCTATCCACGCTCCTTTCAGTGTCGAACCACCCTCTCCGATTTTCGCAACCTCACAGCAGCCTCTTGTCCCAGCCTACGACATCATCTTTTCTCACATCACCCACCACCACCACCACCGCCACAACCGATACATACAGGCCCATGGCCGCCGAGACGGGCGATTCTGCTGCTGCCGCCGCTGCTGCGGCAGTCCCAGCACCGGCAGCAGAGCAGCAACCCCAGCAACCCCAGCAGGACCAGCAGGATCAGTCAAAGGGCGAGGAGCAGTCAAAGGGAGGAGAGACAGCCGCTGCCGCAGCCCCGGCCCCGGCATCGACCTCAGCAGCACCAGCCGCTGCTGATGCGCCAGCCGGCGAAAAGAAGCTCACAAATGCTGAACTAAAGAAGAAGGCCAAGGAGGAGAAGGCGGCGAGGCGAGCACAGGCCAAGGTAACCCTACAGTCAGCGGCGCCCCCGGGCGCCCAGGGAGCGGCCGGGGACGCAAAGGGTTCCAAGGGAGGAAAGCCAAAGCAGGATGGCAGCGGATCGACACAGAAGCTGGCTGTGCGACCGGCTGCTGGCTCCGCTGCTGCTGCTGCCGCCGCCGCCGCCGCTGCTGCCGCCGAGGCGGCCAAACCCGTCATCCCAGAATGCTTCAGCCATCTCCCTGTCGCGAAGAGGATACCGCTCACCCAGGCCGACAAGGATGTCCACCCTGCCGTGCTCATGGTCGGCCAGCACATGGCGACTTTCAATGTGTCTGACAGCACGACGCGAGCCGAAGTTACGCTCCTTGCTTTCAAGAAGGTGAGAAATCTCTGGCACCTCGAGATGCGCTGAATGAAATACTGACAAAGGAAAATAAAAAATAGGTCATCAGCTCGTATACCACACCCCAGGGAACCACCTTCTCGCGACACTTTACGTCGCACGTCCTCAACCCTCAGGTTGAATACCTGGCAGCATGCCGACCCATGTGCTACTCGATGGGTAACGCGGTGCGGTGGCTGAAGCTGCAGATCAGCAAGGTGGACATCGACCTGGCCGACTTTGAGGCGCGCAAGCTCCTGTGCGAGGCCATCGATGTCTTCATCCGGGACCGCATCCGCTTCGCGCGCCCTCTCATCTCGGGCTCAATCACCGACCACCTGAGCGAGGACGAGGTCATTGTCACCTACGGCCACCACCGCCTGGTCGAGCACGCCCTCGCCCTGGCCAAGTACCTGGGTCGCAACTACGCCATCACCGTCCTCGACGACCCCTTTGACCGCACGGGTCTGGCCTTTGCCAAGCGCCTCTCGGCCATCGGTTACGACAAGGTCACCTACGCCGCCGACCTGGGCGTCCTGCGCTCCCACCTCGCCGACGCCACCCGCGTCCTCGTCGGCGCCGAGTCTGTCTTCAGTAACGGAGCCCTGTACGCCCGCGCGGGAACCTGCGACGTCGCCCTCGCCGCAAAGGACGTCGGCGTCCACTTCACCGCCCTGTGCGAGGCCGTCAACTTCACCGACCGCGTCTCCGTCGACTCCCTCACCTACAACGAGATCGACCCCGAGAGGTGCACCGAGCACGACTTCCGTCTCCTCTTCGACACCACCAGGCCCGAGTACATTGACTCCCTGGTCAACGAGCTCGGCTACGAGACTTCTTCGTCTGTGGCGTCGTTGCTTAGGAAGCTCGAGGTGATTTAGGTCGGCGTTGCATGGGAGTAGGGGGGGGATAAAAAGCTTCAGCGATATTAGACAAGAATAAAACATAAAAATTGACTTAGGCATCATCTGTCTCTTCTCTCTCTCTCTCTCTCTCTTTCTCTTTCTCTTGTCGTATTAACATGCAATCACTCAACAATGGCACAAAAGAAAGTAAGAAATCCCATTAACCTGGTGATTTTGTGTAGTTTCTATAACATCTCGCTCAAATCCCGTACGGTGGAGGGAAACCCCCCAAAAAAAGACATGGTATATACAATTCCCCCTTTCCCCTCCCCTCTATCTCTAAGACCATGACGACTCCCCTCACGAGGAAGCATCAACCTCAGCCTCGCGAGCAGCCGCCCTAGCCCTCTTGTCGAGAAGGCTGTTCTTGCGCTCCGTCAGCAGAGCAGTCTGCCTGTCATCCACGCCCTGAAGCCAGTATCCGAAGCTGGCGCCTCCGGCGGCGTACACGGGGTAAGCCCACAGGGAGGACTTGTTGAAAAGAGGGCGCATCTCGATGCCCATTTGCCAGAAGCGAGCGGCGACGCCTATTCAATTCAATTCATGTTAGCACTCCACTTCTCCATTTTCCCTTTCTTCCTTCCCGTTTCTTTCATAAATGTTCCCCCTTCCCCCCAAGCCGTTGTTGTAGAGTGGATGTATTGTGGGGGAAATGGGACAACCGAGCGGTTGCCGGGGGGTGCTGCCATGGAGTGGGCTTACCGAAGAAGCTCCAGAAGGCGATGCGGTGGACCATGATGTCGGTGGTTGTGTGGGATTCGATCCTATACGATGATGTTTTTCTTTCTTTGAGAGGATCCAAGATAATGACGGGGGAATTGGATAATCGCGTCTTCTCGATGGTTGCAACTTGTTCGGACGTTCAATTGGGAGAGGTCCTGGCCTGACATTGGGGGACATGTGGGTCTCTTCTCCGCATCACGTGACTCTCACCCGCACTTATCCGTGCATTGGTGGACCAATCGTCTTGCTGTAGTTTCCAACTTTCCCCGATTACTCCGGACTTTATTTATAAAGAGTCCACTCTACTCCATACTTTCATTTCTATCATAGCTATCACTCATCAACAGAACTTGTTGTAGTATCCACAGCATACGGAAAGACAGATAGAGAAAGAAATGGAACTCGTATCTGCAGAATACGTAAAGAATAACCAAAGAAATCAAAACATGTGTTCGTAGTGCCAGTAAAAGAAGAAACGCAAGAAGTAAACAAGACGTCAAACCGCTTACTATGAACCATGTATGCCAAACGCCATAAAAGCACAACATGCACTCACTCACTCCTCATCTCTAATCTAGTCTATGACCAAAAAAACACCCTTGTATATCAACCAAACGTCGTCGAGTACGGAGGCGGCGGTTCCCTCCCATCAGATGGGGCAGGCTGGTGTTGCGACTGCTGCTGCTGGGAAGCAGGTCTAGCCTGAAGCCACTGCGATGACTTGACCATCATTTTGCCAAAGTATTCTTGTATAAATGATTCACTGTGGAGATCGTCAGCATTTCTTCCTCCCTTTTTCCCTCTTCTTCTTTGCTGAGGAATTTCAAGAAATTTAACATACGTATAATAACTGTGATCAGCGTTATGCATCGTGACAAGATTATGAGCCAGCTCATGAGCAAACACGACCCACCACCACGTCGCAGCCTCGACTTTACCCTCTCGTGGACGCGGGCCCTCGACGTGCGCGGCATGAAGCTGCAGGTAGAACCGGAGGTTGAAGAACAGGCTTCCGCCCGTGTTGAAGGCGATGGACCCACCCGTCTCGTCGTAGAAGATGTGCACCACGTCGCGAGACAGAGAGTATATCTGGCCCACGTCGTGGAGGATCGATGCAAACGTGTTGATGGCGCCGATGTTGGTCGAGAGGAAGTTGGACGGGTCCGCCTTCATATCCCGAGACACGTACACCTTGACGCCGTTGGACGCCTCGGCCGCGAAAGTGATGTTGTGCGCTGGCTTCTGGTCGCAGTACGTCGCCTGCTCCTTGACCTGGTTGACCTCAGGCTGGGAGAAGACACCCGACGCACCGTGCGCTCGGGTTGCATTCACCGCATTGAGCAGGTTCTGCTGGATGGCCGCTGGGTTTGTCACGCGTCCATCGTCATTCTGCTGTGGCCTGGTGCCGCTGCTGCCGCCGCCGCCGCTGCCGCCGCTAGGGCCCGCTGTCGACTGCTCCGGTTGCCTTGTAGTCTGGTCTCCATGCTGCTCGAGCTGCTTCAGAATATTCGATTCGCCAGCATTGTTATTGCTGTTGCCACTACCGTCCTGAGCGTCCAGTCCAAGACGTCGCGTGAAGTTGGAGAAGAGGCTCTTGCCGCGCTTGGCGATATCCGCCAGGTCCGTGTTGGAGTCTTCAGGAGAGTCCCACGAGCCGGGCATCACAGGCTCAGCCTGCTTAGGTGTCCGAGCAACATCTGTCGAGCGCCCGGCAGCAGCAGCTGTGGCGGTGGGGGCCTCAGGAGCCATACCAGCCGCAGCTGCCTGCTGGGCCCAGAGCCTCTCTCGCTCCTTGATCTGGCTCTGCTCCTCCTCGAGCGCCTTGCGTCTCGCGTCCTCGGCAATCCTGGCCTCAGCGGCCTTTGCTCGAAGGATACGGTCGACATTGTAGCCACGGGACCTGAGGCCGTACAGGTCGAGCGTCAGGAACGGTTCGAAGAACAGGTACGCCTGCTGGTTCGGGCGATCCAGGAGCATCTGGCACAGGGCCTGTCCGACCTGGTACATGTCCGGCTGTCCAGCGTCGGCGACGTAGAGGACCCAGGCCCCAGACGCGTGAGCACTGGCGGCAGTACGTTTCTCAACGTGGGTCTGGCGCTGGCCCTGCAGGGTACGACGTAGGGCCACCGAAGTCACCATCTCCACCTGCAGATTCTTCTCGAGCCATTTGCTATCATGCTTGATGGAGTCCCGGCGGTAGTTGGCATACTCGTAGAGGAAGATCTTGGACCGCTCGATAACATGCTTTCGCAGAGAGTCGGCCTTCTTACCCCTGCCCGTCTGCGGGCCGATCCGCACGTCCTCCTGGACAATGCTGCTCAGCTTCTGGGCGCCCAGGGAGAGGTAGAACTTCTCAAGGGCATCGTCTTCCGGCGCGCACAAGAGGTGGTCCTTGAACAGTCGGAAGCTGATGATGTCATCCACGACGATGATGCTGCCAGCTGGAGCCAGCTGGTACTGCCTCACGGGCGCGGCCTCCTCGTCCTCGTCCAGGTCAATCAGCGACTCTTCCTTAGCAGGCGCTGCGAGTTCCTTGTAGGCGAGAAGGAAGCCCGACATCTTCATCTTGCGCCAGAGATCCTTGTCGCGGTGCAGGGTGCTGGACTCCTCGGCGAGTGACTTGAGAAGCCCGAGGTACTTCTCGGGGCTCTGGAGAACACTCAGAAGCCTCGCTGGCTCTTTGCATGCCATGTGCGCCACTTCTAGCTTGGTAGGCTCGTTCTTGGCTCCACAGGTAAAAAGGAAGGCATTGGCATCCTGACCAAAGTCCACAAAGTCGAAGATGTCACCGTACGTCAGGGACGAGCCAAGGTAGGCTCGCGACGGACTAATATGAGACACCATCGTCCTTGTTTTCTCACTGTCCCTGGAAAGCGAAGATCGCGTCACGGGAACAATCGCAGCATTGGTAAGCTTGGCCTTGACTGACCCGAGCTCGCCAATTCTTGGAGCAAAGTACCCGAACAAGGAGACGGCCTCTCCGTGGCTTTGCGGTGGGTTGGCCAACAGCCGGCTGACACATTCGTTCATGGGCGGATCACGTGGGACGCCGAATTTCTGCATATTCAGTCAGCATGGTGTATTTCTTTCTTCTTTCTTTTTCGCAATGACAAACATACCATAGCGTGATCATGCAAATCCTTTCTCAAGATCTGGAAACCAAGCACAGACGCCCTCTCATTCGTAAAGCAGGCTGAAGGTTGGACAAGCTGCGTGCTTCCCTGAAGAGGCATGATAGCCTTTCGACACGTCGAGAGGTCAAACGCCCCGTAGCGGTTAGTGTGGTGATTGGCGATAAAGTACGTCATGGCCGACATGCGTAGCGCAGCATCCTTGGACGACATCATCTCGACAAGCTCGGGCGCAGATGGGTGGGGGCGGAGGCCGAGAACGGTGAGGAAGCGGGCTTCAGGGCTGCTAGGACGGAAACTCCCCGGCGGACCTGGCCACTGGATGATGGGCAGCTGGAGCGCCCTCAGAGTGTCCTTTGGCTCGAACAGATCGGACACCCTGTACAGCTTCTCCGTACCCTTTGTGGGTTCCATACCCTTGGGCCCAGCCTCTGCCGGGCAGATGGCCGAGTTGCGGAGCTTTTCGAAGTCAGCCCTGGGGATGTCGTTCTGGACCGAGGCCAGGTACTTGATGAGCTCGACGTGACTCCACTTCTGCTGACCCTTCTCGGACGACGAGGGGCTGAGGAGTCGCGTGAAGATGGTCTCCAGGTCGAGGGTCTTGCGGACGCCAATGGCTGCCAGGAACTTCTCCTTCACCTTCTCGCAGCCTTCGATGGTGGGGAGGTCGTCAAACAGCTTCACAGAGGGGAAGAAGGCCTCTCCCGGCTTCTTCATCCCCGTCTTTGTCGGCATGACTGGCTGCTTCTCCAGGAGGTCCACGACGACACGTCGCGCGGTGGAGTTGATGGTGTCCCAGTTCTTGGAGAGGACGGTGAGGATCTGGATGGCGAACTTGGGCGACTTGGTCATGTTCTCCTCCTCCGGCCTGTACGAGTTTCTCTCAAGCAGGAACCTCAACCAGGGGACAATCTCAAGCGGCTCCCAGCCTAGAAACTGCAGCTCTGAGGCCGTCGAGTTGATGGTAAAGGCAAAGGGAATCGTCGTGGGGGGGACAGGCAGGTGTGCAGGGATCTTGTTGCTGACCAAGTAATTGGTGATGCTACCGAGTGTGATGATCTCGCCCTTTTCTTCATCCACAGTGCCGACTGCAACCTCCAGGAGTGACGTCCTGCTTCCAGAGTCGAGCTCGCCCGTGAGACTCTTCTTTCCAGCCCAGCTGATGAACTGGATAAGCTGGTCCTTGTTAAGCGACTTGGCCTCCAGCTCTCGCTTGATGTCGGTGACGGTGATGTCGGAGATGAGGCCAAAGTCAATCAGCTTCCTGACAAAGGGGTCCTGGATCATCTCCTTGGGGAGAACAGGTATGCTATCGATGAAGCTGGTGAGCTCGGACGACTCAAGTCGGACCTGAGATGTCTGCATAACACCCTGTGTCGAGTAGACTTCAATGGAGGCCTTCTTAAAGCAGGTCCAGAATGCCTCCTCGATGATCTGTCCGACCTGGCCACTGGGTGTCGAGTCTCCAAAGTAGAAAGTCTTGAGGATATGCGATGCCATGGGCATGAACTTCTTAACATTCTCGGGCGAAAACTTGCCATACTTGTCCAGGCTGCGCTTGATCTCCACGGTCAGGTCGTTCATCTCGTTGGCAAAAGCGAGACGAGCGACAATACCGGCGGCACGAAGCAGCTCGACATTCCACGTCCTGACCCATCGCGCGTTGAGGTCAATAGCCTCTCTTTCCACAGTCGGGATCGTCGAAGGGGCCGATATGTGCATGCCAGCTCCAGTAGTTTGCATGGTAGGGAAACCGATAAACACACGGCCACCGGGCTTCTTGCTGGGGAGAACCGAGGCGAATACATCCGTGGCCTTGGAGATTGCCGTATCAGACCCTGTGGGCCCAGACAGGTTCGACTCGTCATACGAAGAAGTGAGAATGGATATTCTCGTACTCTTCGGCGGGGGCTTCTTGGTGGCACGCTCTAGCTCGGAAGCAAAAGACGCAGTCACATTAGTCCGTATATCGGCCGTCGTGGCCTGGAGGAAAATAGTTGAGGTGCTCATCTTTGTGACGTCCTCGGCAATGGTTGTTTGCGCAGTGCGCTCCTCGTTCTGTGCCTTGGTCTTGGACGCCGACTGAGAGTTGGTGGAGGTGAGACGGGCGAAGAAGGATCGTAGCGAGGACGGCTCGGTCGACGAGGCCGCCTCGGGCGTCTTGGCTGCCGTATTGGCCATCTGGGGCTTCCAGCCCACGGCGTTCACAAAGGATGCATCAATCTGGGTACTCGTCCGGCCAGCGGCGACGACCTTCATGATGCCATCCTTTGTCCTGGCCTCGAGGTCCCGGGGGAGGTGCAGCTCGGCACTAGGAGACGTCTTCTTCTTGAGGGACAAGATCTGATAGTCATCGACCCAAAACTCGATGTTCTGCAGTGCTACAAACGTCAAGCTGGTGGCGAGGAACTGGCTGACGGACAGGAGATTGGGTAGGGGCGTGGTAGCGCTGCGGTTGTCGAGGACAAATGTGGTGTGGTGGGTGGCCTGATCCTTGGGGATCTGCGACTTCTTTGTGAAGAGGGCGTTCCCCTTCCAGTAGAAGGCCATGGCCTCGTCGCCGGAGCTGACAAAGGGCTCCTCGCAGTCGGCAAAGACGCTGTAGAAGCCGACGCCAAAGGCACCGATCTTGGTCTCGTCCGGGTTGCCCTCGGCGATCCTCTTGAGGCGGCCCCAGTCGGTCTTGGTGAAGGGCTGGCCGTCGTTCTGGACGACGAGACGGCAGACGGTGTGGTGGGATATCATGTGCTTGAGCACCTCGGATCGGCTCGTGTTGCTGGGCATGGGCACCTGTGTCGAGGGAAGCGTCTCCCACTTGACCGTTACGGTCGTGGCCTGGGCGTCGGCGGCATTCTGGATGAGCTCTCGCAGTGTCGTCCATTCTCCAGAGTATCGGGCGAGAACCTTGTCGATCAAAGCTCGGGTGTCGACGGTGACGGCCTCTTCGTCTTCGCCGTCTCGAAGCGCTGCGGCGCGTAGTCGGGAATAATCCATGATGGCGGATGGATGGATGGGCGGTGTCGTTTGCGTGTTTTCGAAAGAGTATTAGAAAAGAGGGTGTGTATCAGTGCCACATAGTGATTCTCCTTTTTCCCTTTCAAATAAAAAAAAGAAAGAAGACGACTCGTGTCTTTTCTTCCCTCCGTGAAATAAGACAGAGCCAATGATGCGGTGTCGGACAAACAAAAGCAACAACTTGCTTGGTGCTTGGCTAAGCCACTTGAGGCCGTGGCGAACTATCTCTCGTCGTCTACGTGACTAGGATCACCAGGCTGACAAAAAGGTCACGCGTCCAAAGCCAGAGTTTTCTTCTGTAGGTCAAATTGAATAGTCAGCAAACTGGTAAATGTGAGTTCACCATCAACAAAAGGTTTTCGTCTCGAAACTCACTTTTAATAACTCAAATGTTGGTGAATGTTGTTCCATGTAATGGTGGACGTTCGCCAGTCTTGATGCTTGACAGGCTACAGGCTACAAGCTACAGCTGCAACATTTCAGAGTAGCGGGCCGGTCCCTGAATCTTGAGAACCGCCCCCCCCACTATTACGTCGCCAACTTTCAACTTCAGGCTTGCGCTTAACCTACATCTACCATCATATCATCACATTTGTGATCATCAAAGATCAGATAGCAACCATGCAATATTGATTCTATTTTTTGTTTATCATTTTCTCTATAAAATTTCTCTATACATTTCCATCATCCATAGAGGCACAGTATTCTCTAGAACTATTCGATGCCAATGTCCCCATCACACCCTCATCAGCAGCACCCATGACCTGAAACGTCATAGCCATGCCACTCCCCTGATGCCACAAGATATGACAGTGCAGCAACCAGATACCCTCATTGTCGGCCATGAACCGAATCACCACATACCCATACGGGGGCACATAGACGGTATCTTTAGACACTGGATTGTCCAGGTTAAAATGCCCGCCTCGTGGTTCCTTGGAATCAAAAGGATTATAATAGTCCCACCCACCGTTCGCCTGATGTGATCCCACGACATAGAAATCGAACCCGTGCTAAACATCAAGAACAGTTAATAACCGAGAGTCTGAACGTTTCTTCTCGCAATGATAACAAAGAAACGTACCAGATGGAATGGATGACCAGTCCCATCGACATTGTTTATCGTCAGCTCGACCCAGCCAGGCTCGACTCCCGTCCAGGGAACAAACTGATGCTTATCCCAGTCCTCCGGGTACAGAGTGATGAGCGGGCGAGACTGCGGCACCCAAGTGGTATGATTGATGAAGCCCTTGGGCACCATACCCTCGCGGGACTTGATCTCGACGGCAGAGAAGACGACGAATGTCTCGGCGGGCTTCGGCAGCAGTCGCGAGAGGGGCATGCCGACAGCTCGCGACAAGTCGAAATGTGTAATCTCCGGGTCGTTTCTTGCAGGTCTTCGCACGGAGGCCTCGGGCGTCAAGGCAAATGACTGGTTGGGCGTGAGGGCAAAGTTGGGCCGCATGAAGTACCTGCATTGGTTTGGTTCCTGTCGTTAGCCAACGAGAACAAATGATCAGAAGAACCGAATGAAATGGGGTTTCCCCTTACTCTTTGTCTAACTGGATCATGAGCTCCGTGTCCATGTCCAGAGCAGCTTCCGGCCATGACATGAGAAAGTCGACTCTCTCCCCGGGGTAGAGAACACCCATCGAGTTGGACGTCAAATTGGAGTCGATCCGCTGCCCGCCGTCTACCTGGATGACCTGCATCTCGGAATCAGGTACCGAAAACGATACTCCAGCCAAAGAGCTAAGTCTCAACCCGTCAGCAAAGATATCTACGAGGGGTTTATTGAGAAGAGGTAAATGGAATGCCCTCTTACCCGACATTGATGACTCTGACCCTGTAGCTGTGCTTCTTGTCCAGATTGAGCCACGGCCTCGACACTTTGGTGCAGTTTACTGGAAAAGCAGGGACAGCCATGGAGCACTCAAAGTAGCCCTGGCCGTTGACGAGGAGAGAGTCAGGAGCCGGCTTTGAAAGGAGAGAAGTCAGCGTATGCTGCTCGCCGAGTTAAACAAGAGCCATCAGGGTATCATACCTCATTCCCCGTGCTCGATGTGCTCATGAAAAAGTCGAGGGCATCCTGAGACGATCGGTGGTACCAATCTCCCACCATGAATAGCAGCTCTCTGTCATACTTGTAGACGACGGCCTCGTCATTCTGTGGGCTGTGCACGATGAGACCACCGTACAGACCATCGCCTCGCTGGATGTTGGAATGAGCATGGTACCTGTCACAGGTATTAGTACGATTATACCATTCAATTCATGCGGTCACAGGAGAAGTCGCCATACCAAAAAGTACCTGCTTGGTCGGCAACAGGTACACGATATGTGTATTTCCCCTTTGGTGGAATTGCACATTGAGTTATGCCAACAGCTCCGTCCATGTGATTTGCCCCTGAACGATTTGGATATTAGCGACGAGTGAAGGCTTCTAGATGAGAACAGGGATAAATATAACCTCTCATATGAAGACCGTGCCAGTGGAATGACACCTCTTCACCAGAATGATTCACAATCTCAATCTCGAGTACATCGCCTGAACGAGCCTCGATGACAGGACCGGGGAATTGTCCTGCAAAGGGGGTGAAGATGAGTGAGTACGCTGTATTTCACAAACAGCCAGTATCCAATGAACAAGAGAGAAGTTTCAAACGAACCATTGATGAGGAAGACCTTCTTCTCAACACCATCTGGCGATATGACTGCCTGATCGACAACCCAATGATACTTCCTGGAGCCAGGCTCGCGTGCCCTGTGCTTCTTTGGACTCAACAGAATCTCAAGACCACCCCTCTCAGGCGCCGACACTTCGATCCCAGACTGCACTACCGGCGTGCTGGAAGGTGGTGACTGGCCGTGACCCGTCGAGAGGGATTGCAATTTCATGAAGATGATAGATACGATGGCTAGGATGAGGATAGTCACGAGACCCGATATCAGGAGCACACCACGTCGTGAGAGTCTGGACTTGAAGCGGCGACCTTGACCTATCTTCTTCTTCCACTGAGGGGGAACCTGCTCGTATGCGCCATTGTATTCAACACCCAGGAGAGGTCCTCGAGTCTCGTCGGGATCTGGCCGAGTCATGGTGTTGTTTTCCAATCAACAGGATCGATGTTAGTGATCCATTCAATTGATCCTACTCCAACATGACACAGCGAGTAAAAGCCAGCATAACCCCGCGGACAGATTGGAACTAGGACTATACGGCAAGTTCCTTCATGTGAAGAACAGGTGGAGGAGGGGGGGGGCCACAGCTGGCCTTTTCACTTTTCCTTTGCCATCTTGTTCATTACTCTGACATATTTGGTATTAGCGTGCCGGTGTAACAATGTGCGCCAAGAGTCAAAGTGCTTACTAGACATGATATTTTCAGTTGCTAAAATGGCTTTGAAATGACGCTTTCCCTACAGGTTGGCGTGCAGCCATCAAGAAGAAGAACAAGGCAAGATAGTGCGGACCTGTAAAAGCGTATAATGGTTTGCACGTGGGCTGAAGCCAATCCTTGCTCTACGACGTGATCGAAAAGGGTAATAGTCGTGCACCACAAGCAAGTACACGGAGATAAGCCGGTTTGGTCCATTCTCTTTTATCCTTGTTCCCCCACGCATACAGACCCTAACCCACAATGTTACCTTGAGAATAGTATATCAAAGGTTGATATCTTGGCATGGACATCTCGGATGTGACATTGCCGAATGGTTCCTTGGCCGTTGAGAGGCGTTGACCAACTGTACTGTGGATGGGAGGGCACGTGTGTTAGTCGTTCATGTATTAGCCACATCAGGCTATACATGGCTGCACCGACTACCGGAGAGAATGGAAAGAATATAATGGAGAAAGTTGAAAGGCACATCTTTGGCTGGTGATATTGGTGTATTTCCTATAGTAGTATATTGGTAGACTGACTACGTACAGAAAGGGATAAAACTATCGGACAAGTTGGAGAATATCATGCATATAAGCTGCAGTGCATCGCAGACTGCCTCTAGTATATATAGTCTAGACAGAATCCCTGGTGGAAGAAATGTAACCAAATCTCTGGAAACCATCAATCATGGCCAAACTTCTTTCCATCCTGGCCCTCGTGGCAGCCGCCCAGGCAGCCTCTCTCAAGGATGTCAAGCACGTTGTGCTTCTCATGATGGAGAACCGCTCCTTTCAACATGTAAGTCACATATAAACACACACTCAATATCGAACGCTGACTCTCTTCTAGTACTATGGCACCTTGGCCGGTGTTCGTGGATTTGCCGACCCCAACGTACAGGTCAACCCTAACGGCAAGTCTGTCTGGTACCAGTACGTTCGATAACAACAAAAGAAGAACAAGGCAATGGCATCCCTGACAATCTATTAGAAACGTCTCTACTCTCACCAACGAGACCGACTGGCTACTCCCATACCACCTCAACTATGAGCGCACCGACGAGATAGCCAACAAGAGCCAGTGTCTCTGCGCCGGAGCCAACAACTGGCTTCCCACCCAGCAGGCCATGCAGGACGGACTCATGGACAAGTGGGCTCTGGTTGACACGCCCCAGGCATGGGGATACTTTAAGAGACAGGATCTTCCGTGGCACTATGCCCTGGCTGACGCTTACACCATTGGCGACTCGTACCATGTAAGCCTGGAGCCATACATATCTATCGTGATAGTGAACTTACATTGAACTCGTCATTAGGCCTCCATCACGTCAAACACCGACGCCAACCGCTGGTACTGGCAGGTCCGTATCTTCTCCTTCTTTTCACAGAAATATCTTCTGACATTGTATAGTCCGGCACCATCAACGTACCCGGTGGAAAGACACCCCTTGGTTCAGGTGGTGTTGTCCTCGACAACAACCAGGAGAACGGTACAGCTCTCAACACACCAGACACATATACATACCCAATTACTAACATGTCCGCCTAGGCTGCGTCGGCACAAACCTCGACTGCGTCCCCCTCGAATGGCCCGCCTTCGCCCAGTATCTCGACGAGGCCGGTGTCGACTGGCGCTCCTACCAGAACTCGTGGGACTGGGCCACCAACAGCGGCCTCTTCTACTTCAAGGCCTTCCAGGACGCCGCCACCAACTCCAGCCTGTACGAGCGAGGTCTCGCCTTTGACGGCGACAACGGTCTCGATGCCTACAAGGAGGCTGCTGCCCAGGGCACACTGCCTGAGGTCAGCTGGGTGTTCCCCCCCGGATCGCTGCAGGAGCATCCGCCCAATACGCCCCAGGATGCGGCGTGGTTCATGAACCAGGTTGTCGAGGCTGCTATCCACGGGAAAAACTACAAGGAGACTGTTGTCATTATCAACTATGATGGTATGTTGAACTTCCTTCCCATGTATTCAAATGCTCAACGTTCTGACGAGTCGAAACAGAGGGCGGTGGTTGGGGTGATGCTGTTAAGCCTCTCATCTCTCCTGAGGGTACAGCAGGTGAATGGTTCGAGGATCCCTACGGTGAAGTTGGCTACACCTTTTCTGGTCCTGGTAAGTTCGATGTGGCTCTTATCTCACAGTATATAGGATTGACTGGCGTATCATAGGTATCCGCATCCCCATCACCCTCATATCCCCCTTTACCCGTGGCGGCAAGGTCTTTACTGAGCGGTCCGACCACTCTTCTATCCTCATGTTCCTTGGTAAGTGTAAGCCCATATTCCCAGAGAAAGATCCTTTTCACTAACCCGCTTGTGCAGAGGAGTACCTCGCCGCCAAGGGCTACGACAACATCACTGCCACGCAAATGTCCGACTGGAGACGCGAACACATGTCCAACCTCGTCAACGCCTTTGACTTCGAGAACGTGAGCTTTCAACTCTCTGTCGCCTCAAAAACTAAAACCGTATACTAACACACCCCCAAAACCAGCCCGACTACTCTATCCCCAACCTTCCCGATCTGGCCACGCCCATCGCCAACGCCGACGGTGAGCTGATAGGCATGTGGAACGGTTTCTGCAGCCAGACATGGTCCGGAGCCTGCAGCAGCGACACATACCACCTCCCCATCCCGTACGGCAAACAGACAGAGGAAGACTCCCTCTTCTTCGAGGATGGCTTCCGCGGCATGCGCGGCTACATGTCAGAAGGACACTACCTCGTCTTCGAGTCGCACGGCCACGCTCTCACTGCTACTACTATCGGCAAGCACCACGGCGGGAAGCAATTGCTCACCTCGACCAGGGCGTCCAAGGCCCACTCTGATATTCATCAGCGTTGGGTGGTGCACGCTGTTCAGGAGGAGGGAACAGAGTTCTATATCTCTAGTGCTGCGGACGCCAAACACTTCATCTTCCATGGCTCCGGGAGTGTGTCTTCCGTCGATAGGAAGGGTGCTCAGAAGTACAATATTCGCTATGTCGGCGGTGGCAAGTACACCATCCAGATGGACAGCGGCAAGTACCTCAATATCAGGGCTGGTGGTCGCTTGTCGTTTGACAGGGAAGCTGTCCCCTACGACGTCTTCAGCGTCACTTACCACTCGTAGATACGTGGTCTGGAACAGCACAGCACAGACCAGTTCCAGGTTCCAATTCCATGTTGATAGAAGCGCTGTAATTAGAATGGTAGATATATAGATACATGGTATTCAAACTAGTCCCTTCAAGGACGCTGCGTCGGGCTCGCATTGCGGTTCCGCCTTTCCCTTGACCGTGAGCGCCGTCCATCACCCCTCCTCCTCCCATCGGGGGCATCGCGACCGGGACTTCTGCTCCGATCCCTGCGCGACCTTCTTTCCGACCGTCGTTCATCGCCCCTGTCACGACTGCGATCATCATGTCTCCCATGCTCATGACGTCGATGACGCCTCTCCGCGTCGCGACTCCCGCTCCTACTCCTGTGATGACGTCTCCTCCTAGTATCCCTGCTGCGACTGCGACTCCTATCGCGATCATTATGATGGCGACGACGATGATGATGATGACGTCTCCTCTCCTTCTTGTCCCCGTCCAGATCGTCGTCGTCATGTCTCCGCGATCGCCCTCTCTTCGAAGACGAAGCCATCTCATCACCCTCCGCTTCCTTTTCAGGTCCAGCAGAGGGACCAATCTGTCTCTTCGTGGTGACCTCGACGGCATTCGCGCCGGACGTGTCCCTCTGCGGAGGGGGCAGTCCCATCGCGCGCGCCATGGCATCCTCCTCTGCTTCCTTGATCTTGCGGACTTCCTCCTTGCGCTCGCGTTCGATGCGCTCGGCGTTCGTCTCACCCGACTCGTTGGGGGTGTCGTCGCCGTCGGCCTTGGCGTACCATCCTAGGTCGCGGCCCTGCTGCCATCGCCCGACTGGAGCCTTGAGGCTGTGGCCTAGGTAGTTTTCGCGGTGGGATGAGTTGGCGACTTCATCCCAGCTGAAGTTGACGCCGCCGCGGGAGCCAGATTTGCGTACGGTGGATACGAGATCCATCCTTTTCTTTTTCTTTTTCTTCGTTTCCTTTGTACGGTCTCTCGATTCTTTTCGTCTTTGGATATGTTTGTTGTTTCGTAGATGAATCTTTCGTGGTATGGTCGTATATTGCAGGCTGATGGTTGTAGGTCGCAAGGTCACCGCTGCACACTGGGCCTAAGCGCTAAGAAAAAACACCCCCAGCTCTAGGTGGTCCTACGTCAATGGTGGCCCACCAACAACCACCAAAGAGCTACTGCAACCAAACATCACCACACAGCATCAGCCAGCACAAGCAGCATCACCATCATGCCTAGCCCCAACGACCCCCCGCTAGACGAGATCCAATGGCGCTCCCCCGCCTCGATAGCCCAATTCGGCGCCCTCCACTCCAACACCATCCTCTTCTACTTCGCCGAGTCGCCCTTCTTCGAGCGCACCTCCAACAACGCCGTCATCATGAGCCAGGCCATGAGCAACCCGGACATGTACCACTTCATCCAGACGCGCGAGGCCTTTGAGGGCCGCCTCAAGACCATGACAGGCCTGGAGTTCATGGTCGGGGAGGAGCCAGCCGAGACCGGTCCGGGCATGGGTACTGGCGTCTGGGTCGTGCGCAAGCAGACCAGACGCAGGGACGGGGGCGTCACTATCCATGCCTCATACTTTATCGTCGGCGAGAACATCTACATGGCTCCTACGCTTGGTGACATTCTTGCATCTAGGATTGTACTTACTTCTTCCCTCACCCCCCTCGTCTTCTTCTTCTGTGCCCCCTATGCTAACCTTGATAAACTCCCAGATGTCCATATCAAACTCCATGTCCAAAGCCCTCCCCGAAGCAGAAAATGTCCGAAAGTGGCACCCAGAACTAGGCCACGTCTACTACCTACCCAACAGCCAAACCCGTAAATCAACTACGGCAGCAGCGACCGATCCGGCCACAGCCACCAAAGACGACACGCCCATGCCCGATGCCAGCAACAAGACATCCGCTACCGCAACAGCTGCCGCCGCGGCTGACCCAGCCAACGACGACGCCTCGCTAGAAAGGTCCGCAGAGGAGGCTTTCATGGTCCACATGCGCTACGGGGGGGAGTACATTGACGAGAACCCCATCACCGGCCGACCTGGAGAATTCCACCTCTCGTCGACGGGTCGCAAACCCGTCCCGCCGCCTCAGCTGCAGCAAGGTGGTGGTATCGGTGCCATGAATGGGCCGTCAGCCATCAACACTAAGTCGTCTGATGATAGCGGTTCTAAGAAGGACGGTTCGGCGGCAAAGGAAAAGTCCAAGTCTGGATCTCAGCCCAAGTTGAAGCGTCGCAAGAGCAAGCTCAACAAGGGTTCTGCCGCTACTACACCTGCGGCTTCTTGATGGGAGAGGAGAGCGGAAAGAAACAATAAGGAAGATTGGAGAAACAAAACACAATTAAGAGAGGAAAAGCTGGCTTGGAGTTGATGATTTTGAAAAGGGACAGGCGCATAATTGATACCCCCGTGTGGTCACGAGTAAAGGGACAATCACCAGCATCATGGTTACATATTAGATTTGAAGAGAGAACTTTTTCGTTTTCATTGTTGTAGCAATAACATAAGACAACGGAATTTTCGTACAACTAGCCAAATAAGCAGCTAGCAACGTGGTATTGTGTGATCAACACTGCTCTTTTCACCGTAACACTCCCTCAATCCACCACCACCCATCCCTTGATCGTCTTCTTCTGCTTCAACTTTGTGGCGGGCATCGGCCATCCCTGCCCATGTGTCGACTCGGACCTGACGTATGGCACCACCCAGCTCTCACGCATCGAGGCACCGTCCGCCACCCACGCCCTGACTTCTTTGATGGGCTTCCCGTAGCTCACAAGTGGCGTTCCCTTGACCAGTCCGTAGAGCTGCTTGGCTGACAGTTCGGCGAGTGAGTGCATCCTTGTCTTGGGCTTCTTGGTCGAATCCAGGCCTGACGGGGTAGACCGCTGAAGGTAGGCGTAGACAATGTACTCGGGGCACTCTTGGGTGCTCAGGTGTGCCATCGGGGATCCGGGGTGAATGTACACCAGGCTATCCTCGGGGTCGCCGCCTCCTTGCAGCGGGGATAGAGTCATGTAGGGCACATCAATGGGTCGGCGGGGTTTGCGGTACTGCTCCGGAGGGTAGGGCGACATATCGGCGCGGATGGCAACCTGGTCAATGAAACCTGCAGCCACCATCTGCTTGAGAGCTGATATCTGTAGAGCTGAGGGTCGACCCAGCTTGGGCTCAAAGGTGAAGCCAGCATAGGCTGCAACGTTGGCTCGCACAATGTCCGTGAGCTGTCGACGGAGCTGCTGGGCTTCCTTGAGGACCTTGTACCGTACAAAGTGGCTCTTGCACCACTCCTCTGTGTCGTCGTGGGCAAATTCTCCAACCACCTGCAGGAGCTTCATGGCATCGGACTTGTCGTCCAGCGAGCAAAAGGTCCTGTGGACCTTGTTGAACTCCCTCCTCGCGTTGGCCTGGTGGTCCTCGGCTATGACATCAGCATTTGTCCGGATGCCAGCGTCGTCATTTGCTGCAAGTTCCGGAATTGCTTGGTTCTCTGGGAGGAAGATCTCTGCAGACGACAGGGCGGCGACCATGGCAATGGTGTAAGGCAGGCAGCCGTGCATGTGGCCGATGAGGAGAATCTTTGCAAATCGGGGTGCCAGCGGGAAAACAGACATGTTTTTGCCCTGCTGTGTGACATGGCCCGTATCCGCAAGAGCAGAAATATATGTCAGGACCTTCTCTGCCTTGGCGAGCTCTCGGCGGTCCGGCGGCGTGGGGAAAGGGAAGTTGACAACCTTTGTGAGGTTCATGGCCTTGAGCTGGAGAACAACACCCTCCAAAGGCATCCGCAGCAGCTCGGGGGTGGCAAAGTCCACGAAGTCACGTTCGTAGACGGCCGACGAGTAGAGGCGGTAGCAGTGACCTGGACCTGTTCTGCCAGCACGACCAGCTCTTTGGCTAGCACTGGCCTTGCTGATCCAACCGACTCCGTAGCTCTGAACACCCGTCATGGGCTCATAGTGACGCTCCTTGGACCTGCCACAGTCGAAGACGTAGCGGATTCCGGGGATTGTAAGACTGGTCTCGGCCACGTTGGTGGCCAGGATTATTTGCCGAGTGCCCACTGGCACTTCTTCAAACACGCGAAGCTGTTCTTGGGTGGGAAGCAAGGAGTAAAGGGGCAGAATCTTGGCTTTGAGTGGTGCCGCCTCCTGGTCTTCTTCAATCTCAAACTCCTCATCCTCATTCTCCTCGTCATCTGACATGATCTCGTCAAAGTCGTCCATGTCATTCGAGTCGCCAGCCTCAAAATCGTCGCCAAATTCGACATCCTCAGCCTCAACCGGAGCCTCGCTCGCTGGGATCTGCACCTTGGGGGGTTCGGCAGTTTTCAGGCCTCCAAATGCCTCCTTGAGACGCTTGCTCAGATGAACAATCTCGTTTCTTCCCGTCAGGAAAACAAGGAACCCTCCGGGAGGCAGCTTCTTGTGTCCACGACGAATCTTGCGGAATACCTCGTCGACGTAGTCAGCTGACGTTTTGCGGGAAAAGTGCATGGTGACAGGGTGCTGGCGGCCTTCGACTTCGAGCACGGGCGGGGCTTTGGCGAATAGTCGGGTGTTCATGGTGAGGTCCTCTATCCTGAGAGTCGCAGACATGATGATGAGCTTCAAGGGCTTCTTGGTGGGGTCCTCTGCGGCGAGCTCGCTCCTCAGCTTGATAACACGACTGAGCATGCCGATGAGGACGTCTGTGTTGACGCTGCGCTCGTGGGCCTCGTCAATGATGATGGCAGAGTACTTGCTCAGAGACAGGTCCTCAGCAACCTCCCTCAGAAGCACACCGTCAGTCATGAACTTGACGGCTGTGTCCTTCTTGGTTGTGCCTTCGAACCGGATCTGGTAGGCAACCTTGGGTGAGTGGCTGCCACCCAGCTCAGTTGCTACACGTTTCGACATACTGACGGCAGCCACACGGCGAGGTTGCGTGACTCCAATCATGCCAGGGGTGGGCGAGTCTGGTGATCCGTATCCCGCTTCATAGAGAAACTGCGGAATCTGTGTCGTCTTTCCGGAACCGGTGGCACCACAGATGACGACAATGTCGTTGTTGTGTATCGCCTCCATGATGCGCTGCTCCTCGGAAACAACAGGGAGTTGCAGTCGCGCCTCTTGTATCTCAGGCGTTCTCTCGACTGCAATGCTGAAAGCCTTGCGGTCGTTGCCAGCAGTCGGTTGGAGCTCTGCCGGTAGAGGCTCCTGCTCGGGTGCACGGGGGACAAAGTTTTCAGGCTTGGGTATCACCATGTTGGTCGTCGTTTGTTGATCAGATGGGGAGCCATTGACTTGGCTGATCTGCCGCTGAGCCCAGGCTTTGAAAGCCGAAACCCTTGGTGCCGTGGATTCATCATCGTCGTCACCACCATCATCGTCATCGGATGCGTCCGAGCCCGAGTCCGAGTCGTCCTCATCAGAAGACTCCGAGCCCTCCGAGCCTTCAGATGGTGAGTCCTGGACGTCACTGTCCGCCTCATCGTCACTGCTGATCCCGCCCCATTCCTCGTACTTGGGCTCCTCCTTAGCCTCAGCGACGTGAGACTTGGCCGAGAATTTTGACTTGACACCACCTCTCTTCTGGCGTTTGGGAATGACAGGCCGGCCATCTTCATCAACTTCCAGAGGGCGTTTCAGACCGGCGCCAAGGGAAGGCACACTTTGTGACGGTATTTCCTCCTTGGCTCCTTCCTTCTGAACAGATGCCACCTTGGCTCCTTCCTTCTGAACAGATGCCACCTTGGCTCCTTCCTTCTGAACAGATGCCACCTTGGCTCCTTCCTTCTGAACAGATGCCACCTTGGCTCCTTCCTTCTGAACAGATGCCACCTTGGCCCCTTCCTGCTGAGCAGATGCCTTCCCCGTAGGAGTCTTTCTCGCTTTGGCAGACGTTGAGTCCAGAGAGGATATGGGCTCATCCTCCGAGTCGTCATCTGCTGAGTCGGGACTGTTGGAGTCGGTGTCCGCGTCGCCTTCATCGACGGAACGCTCCTGAAGAAGGGCGTCATCTCCGTCATTGATGCCGGCCTTCTTCTCTCTCATGGCCCGCCGAAGGAGCTGCTTCTTTGTCTCCTTGCCGCTGCCCAGGGCTTTGCTGCTGGAATACAGGCTGGTGTCGACCTTTGTCTTTGCCAGATCTGCGAGAAGCTGGCGATTCTCGTCCTTTCTCAACTTTTGGTCGATGTACTTTTCTAGTCGCTTGGACTTTTTGCTGCTCATACCATCCTGGCGGAGTTCCTCCTTCATGCGCCTCCTCTTCTCTTGAAGCTCCTGCTCCCGGCTGGCAGGAATAATCTCCTCGTTGGTGTCGACAACCTCATGGCGGGCATTCTCCTGGTCCCTTTGTCGGGCCAGGACTTTGTGCTTCCTCTGTCGAGGCACAAATTTCCCGACCATTGTTGATGCAGGGAGTGTGTGGTGTCTATGATGGTAATGGTGGTAACGATGGTAATGATGGTAATGATGGTAATGATGGTAATGATGGTAATGATGGTAATGATGGTAATGATGGTAATGATGGTAATGATGGTAATGATGGTAATGATTGTGAGGTGGCAATCTTGGTGAAAAGTCTCACAGAGTATGTGAAAGTCTCCAGGTTCAAAAAGTGCACCGATATGGTGAAAAATCTAAAATGATGCGATCAAAGGAATGGCGGACGTTCATGTATTTATTTCACTGACCGTCTGCACCTGCCAAAAAAAAAAAAAAAAAAAAGTGAAGATTTCAATGTCAAGTCCAAGGGTCCAACGGGAAAGTGCAAATCAGGATTAGTGTGGATGGTCTCCGCTTTTTCTTTTCCTGCGCTGGCAGCAGCTACCTGTAGTATTACACACCACACCACTGCACACTACAGGTACAGTACACTATTACTTGTACACAGCAGAGTGGCAGTTGAACGCTGTAAGGAAGGAGGAAGCTTTCCATCTATCACTACTAGAGTGTGTCTGGCAGCTTTCGGTAGTCTGTATGGTTGCATTATTGCCGCGGTGTTTGACATGCAGAATCATCTCACCATGGATCCTTCCAGTAATGAAGGCGAACATGAACCCAGGCAGGCACATGCGATGGCCCAGCCAATGTCCAACAGTGATGTCACCTTTCAGATCATCACACATCCAATATCAATTCTTAGAAGAATCTCAGTACTACTACTACTAGATCGATACTAGAACTTCTATAAGTGCGATACAAATCTCATTACAATGAGATACCCATTCAAATGTTCTGTCTTAATACTACTCCAGTCCGTCCATTCATACTGCGCCAGTGCTCGTACCGTACCAGTAAACGCCCATGGTGGGGCAGCCCGAACCCCACGAACAACTTCACTCCAACCCATCCCACCACCACCATCTCAATCTAACCAACATCATCGCCATCAATCACCAAAACACATACTCCCAAACATGGATCCCAAACCAGACACATTCCCAGTTGGCAGCCGTCAAGCCACCGGCACATTGGGCTCCATCCCCACCGAAGTCAGCCGTCTAGATTTCTCCGACAAGATACTCCTCACTATATCTCAGCATGGAAGACTATCACAATGGGTAAGGTTTTACTTTCTTCTTCTTTTCACTCCTCCTTTCACTCCTTCTTTTGTTTTCTCCTCCTTCTTTTCTTCTTTAAGGTTTCGTCACTTCACTTCAATCCTCAACTGACAAACCATCTCAGATCCAAGTCCCCCTAGAAGGCTCATCAGCAGACCAAGTTGAAATGACCCTCCCCTCCGCAGGAGGCGGGACATCCCTCCTCCCATCCACCCACCTCACACCCAAGACCCTCCTAGGCGGAGGAGGTCAGGACCGCGAGACAATGGGCCAGCTGTACGCCGCTCAGGTGGCGAGCCAGATATCCCTGCGCGCACCGGAGGATAGACGTATCCTCGTCCTGGGGCTGGGCGTCGATCTGGCCAAGGTTCAGGCTGATGCGAGGGCCAGTGGTAGGGCTGACGCGCAGAGGGAGACGTTCTTCGATTTCCTCGAGTTGGTACAGCAGGTCTTGTAAAAATGACAACAATCAACAAAAGTTAATACAAACACGAAGAAAAAGTTCCATTCATTAGAGCTGCGTTCGTGACTTCTGGTACATGTACTCATCCTCATGCTTCATCATCGTAAATATCCATTTCATTCATAGTACTAATAGCCAAAACGTCATCTAATCCATATACAACCCTTATCAACATCTCGATATACCCCGTCTTTCTGATTCAGAAAGAAAGAAAAAAAAGAACACCCTCGGTTCAGATCACATACACAAAAATCCCATGTCCCCATTCATTTTCCAACATCTGCGTAAGAGTCCTGCTTCTGTATGCATAATGGAATACCGGTGACTGGCAGGAGAAGAAGAAGAAATAAGCAAAATAAAGGTGAGAAGAAGAAGAAGATGATGAAAAGAAAACATATAAACAAGGTGAATCGTGTCCCCGGTTTCGTCAATGTAAAGGCATAAAATCATAACATTGGGTCTTTTGGTCTCTTTCTTTTTTTGGTTTGTTTGGTTTAAAAAACGCTCTTCGTCGGTGACGTATGAACCATGATGCTACATATAAAAAAAAGCGTCACATCCACGTCCCCTTATTCTCTCATTTCGAATCAGTCCTCCCCTTGCGGTCCCTGTGATTTGAATTTGATTAATAAAGTTTCGATGGGAAGTGGGAAAGCACTGAAAGAGAGGGCAAAGAAAAAGTGGGATGGAGAAAAGAGAAAGGAAAAAAAAAACTCACGTGCTCAATCTCCTCCCCAGCTGCTGAAGCTTCTTGTCATTGTCAGCCTCCTCGGCGGCCCTCTGGAAGGCTGTGGCGCGCTCCTCCTCCTGGTGCTTAGCCACCTCCTCGTGGGAGGGGGGGAGTCGCTCGTTCTGCAGGTCGACCTTCTTGGCATCCTCAAACGTCTTGATGGCATCCTTGATGCCCTCACCACCCATCATCAGGGTACCCGCCGGTAGACGTCCACCAGAGACCGTCTTGAGCTCGCTGACGCGCTCCGACTCCTCTCGCAGGACCTGGAAGACGCGCGACATGCGGCCGATGGCGAGGACCTTGTTCTTGATGGCCTTCCGCTTGAAGTCGATCGAGTTGGGGTCCTCGGCGTCGGGGGCCGGCGATGCCAGGGTGCCCGGTGACGAGGCCGACGGGGTCTCGTCCTTGAGCTCCTCCTCGGAGCACGTGCTCAGGATGGCGATGAGCATGTCCGTCAGCTTCTCGCCCACAAAGGGGAGGGACCAGGTGAAGACGTCCATGAAGTTGGGCAGCCAGTACGGGTGGGGCGTGCAGTTGAACTGGCGGATGTTCATAACGTTGTTTTCGTATTTGAGAACGGCCGCCTTGTTGTTGTACAGGTCGAGGTAGTTAGGGGCTGAGAAGATGGTCATGACACTGGGGAAGCCAGTGGTGCGCGTCTTGCGGTACATTCGGTAGCCGGCATCCTGGGCCTCGTGGGCACGGATCACCGACAGGAGGTTGTTCTTCTCGAGGAAGGCGCAGGCAGCGGGGTACGAGAAGAAGTAGGAGCAGCCACGCACATGGTTGTGCAAAAAGTACTCGCTAGACTTTTCCTGACCAAAGTCCTCGAGAGGGTCGGCCCAGAGGATGTCGCACATGAGGCCCTGAGTAGGGGGCTCGCGGAAGCGGTCAACCTGTATGTCGGGGTAATGGAGTTAGCATGGTGCACGGTAGGCATCTACTAGTAGGTATGTGTACTACTACTAGTACCTAGTAGCAACATCACATCATACCACTGGTAGCACAAGAGGCGGGGGCGGGGAGGTCTTTAGAGATTGGGAACAGGGCCCGGAAATGACGTACACTTCGGAGATCGTCGAGGGTGTGTAGTTCGGGGCTGAGACCGCCGTGAATACAGAGGAACTGCTTGTTCATAACGGCAGCCAGAGGAAGACAGCAGAAGGACTCGAGGCAGGCCTCGTAGATGGCTTCGGAGTACTTGTGCCTGCACTCGAGCTTGAATGTGAAGTAGTCGGTCAAATGGCGACACTCGTGGTTTCCGCGCAGCAGCCACAGCGAGTTGGGGTAGTGGATCTTGAGGGCCCAAAGGTAGAGGACGCACTCTATGCTGAAGTAGCCACGGTCGACGTAGTCGCCGAGGAAGAGGTAGCGCGTCTCGGCGGGGTCACCACCGACCTCGAACAGCTTCATGAGATCGTAGTACTGGCCGTGGACGTCGCCGCAGACAGTGATGGGAGCGTCCATCTCGAGCAGGTTGGGCTCGGAGCGCAGGATCTCGGTTCCCTTTGCGATGATCCACAGGGTCTGCTCCTCGGTCAGGCGACCCTCGCGGTACAGGTGCTGCTTGAGGAAGTTGAGGTCGGGCTTGCTGTGGGTGTCATCCTCGAAGAACTGCTCGTCGGTGGGGAGGAAGGTGGCTGGTGCTTGGACATCTGTTTTGATTTGTCGGATATTTGTCAGTATTCTCTTCTGCAAGGCAAGTACAGGTAGGTAGGTGTCTAGTGGCCAAAAGGCGGACACATCAAAAATGACGACAAGAAGGAGAGTCAAGATGAATCGCCAGAGATGGCGACAGCTTGTATGTGTGCGCGATGACGCGAAGTGGGCAACAAGTCCAACGCACCTTTGCAAACCCGCTCGACGGTGCTCACTTGGGTGCCATCATCCATAGTATGAATGGAGAAATCAATCTCGGGAACAGGCTTCTTGTCCTGAATGGCACGGATAGCATTGTCGACATACTGCTGGTTCCGGCGATCGCTCGAGGCGGAGGCTGGGTCGGCATCAGGCTCCATGGTGATGATTGATATTATGAGGCGCGCGCGGGAGGAGGAGGAGGAGGGGCTGCTGTTGGTAGGAGAGAGACCTGGAGAGGCGGGGGGGTTGTATTATAAAGACAAGACACCCGACACAGAAAAAAAAAGCTGCCTATGCCAACCAAGGTGGCGTGGCAAGCTGTATTTGAAGCTGCTGCTTCGTCTCTCTCTCTATAGAGGAGGTCAGAAAAAAAATGGGCGAATAAGGAGTTGTTATGTGCGATCGGGGTGAATGTTTCTTCGAGGGGAGGAGCACAAAGTGTTCACAAAGTGAAAGGCGACGACGTTGTGCTTGGAAAAGCGAGGATCTTGAAAAAGAAGGCGGGGGCGGCGAGAGAGGGAAGTTGTGAGAGAGAGACAAGAGCCAACTGGAGACACCTAACGAGAGAGAGAGTCAAGGAGGTCAGTACCTATTACTAGCAGTGCTATGGAGGCTAGTACTACTACTACCTGTACTCACTAGTGGTAGAGGGCCACAGGCGTAATACAGAGCACCAGCTTTCCTCGTTGGCGGTCTTTTGTTTAGGAGCGGGGCAGCAAACCAACAAGTGTGGGAAGGCAACGGTAAAGGACACAATCTGATGTGGGGGCAAAAAGAAGGATTGAGGCGGGATTAGCGAGAGAGAGAGAGAGAGAGAGAGAAAGACTAGCAGAAGGGACATGGAAAGTGTAGATATTGTTGGTGTATCTTGGTGAGATTGGTAGACGACCTCTTGTATCTCTTGCTAAGCATTTGTCCGCCTCAACTAGCACTACAACTACAGATCCTCGTACCAAGGTATGGACGCCGCCTCACTCATCTATGAGCGCATGTACGAGCACTTGTCTCCATTGTATCCGTACTCTACGGCAAGTATTGGCACTAATGGATTGTTTGTAACCCACATGCCGAGGGGCAATTCCTCTAGTAGTACTCCGTAGTAGTAGTGGTGGTGGTGGTGGTTGGTAATACCAGAGGTTTCACAGTCTTACTTTCAATTCAATACAGCTACCAGATTCAATCTCTCATCCAATATTCAAAATGATTCCAGAATATGTTTTTTTTTTATCAATTCTATCTCTCCCGTTTCATGGGTCCATCCTACCCTCTCCAGGGGTCCTCCCCGTTACGTTAGTCACCACCAGTAATACGAGGCACACAGCCACCAGGGGGTCACCGAGTCCGACAGGCTCGTGCTAATCCATACGGAGTTCTATCCGTGGGCCGTGGGACCCCTGGAATTCAGACATGGATGGCAACCCAGCTAAAGATGGAGACGAACACACTTCCGATGGAAGAAGAAGAAGAAGAAGAAGAAAAAAAGAGTTGGAGATTGAGCGTTGCGGTCTACAGGTGCAGGTAATACGTAGTAATGACATGACTACTCCGTACTCCAGAGTATGTTTCCCAGCCACAAGACGCAAGACGACATAGATGATAGGGTCCAGGTACTACCAGTATGGCAGGTGTATCCGAAATGTATATGTATTTCATACGCTAAACAAGAAAGAGAAGAAAAAAGAAATCGTCATATCGTGACAGCCATACCAAGCCATACATGTATCTTTTATCGGTGAGCCGTATACCTCCTTCATCTCCCCCTGCTAATCCATAGATACTCGCCTCGCCTTCGCCTCACCCTTTAGCGTCGACCCAGGTTCGTCTGTCACCTGCAGGCGAAAGCAAGGGCAACAAAAAAAAATGGCGCCGTCAGTCGTCCCCCGTTGTCTCTGTTGTGGCGGCGTGACTTCTGTATCCGCCCACATGTGGGGTATCCAAAGACGACGGGTTGCACACCGAATGTGTGCGAGTTCCTCTCTTGCGGAGTCGGAGTCGGAGTAAGGAGAAACGAGTGAGTCCGAATCAAATACAGGCATGTCCTTTAGGGGAGAGAGTATCCGCCGTCGACAATCATGTCGAGACCGGTGGTGTAAGAAGCGGCATCGGACGCAAGGTACAGGAAAGCACCCTTGAGCTCGTTGACCTCTCCCTCGCGGCTAAACGGTGTGAACACACTGGTTAGTACATATTCTCGACAACAAAAGAGTGAAAAGAGAAATCAAACATACCCCATTGGTGTCTTGCTCTTCCACTGGTTCTTGACGTTGGCGTCGGCAAAGGCCGAAATCTCCGTCTTGATGTATCCGGGGGAAATGGTGTTGCAGCGGGCAAAGCCAGTCCACTCGACAGCCAAGCTCTTGCCTATTGAATTGTCAGATATCAAGGCCACAGTAAAGAAGAGATCAGGGGAGACATAGAGAAGAAGAGAGAGAGAGCAAAACGTACAGAAGTGAATGACGGCAGCCTTGGAGCTGTTGTACACAGCCTGCAGCTGGGGGATGTTGACGATGCTGCCACTCATAGAGGCCGTAGCGATGAAGCTTCCCGCGACAAAGTTCTCAAGCTTCTTTCCATCGACGGTGGTACCCTCGGCTTTCTGACGACGGAAGTGCGCACCGGCATACTTGGCGGACCACATGACGCCGTCGACATTGACAGCCATGACCTTCTTGGCCGTGTCGTTGGGGCCATCGAGGAAAGCACCGTCCTCCCAGGCGATGCCGGAATTGGCGACGAAGACGTCGAGACGGCCGTTGAACTCGCTGACAATGTCGTTGATGGCCTTTTCCACGGCCTCGGCCGAGATGACGTTGACCTGGTATGCGCGGCCTGAATATCCATGTCTTGTCAGTACAACATTCAATACTACACAACCTAGAGTATCCAAGAACTTGGGAGGGAGTCTGGGTTGGAGAACAGAAACATACACTTGACGCCATATGTCGTCTCAATCTTCTCGGCCTCGGCGATGGCCTGCTTGTTGCTGTTGTACCAGATGGCCACGTTGGCGCCCGCCTCGGCCAGACCGTGTGCGACGGCGAGGCCGATTCCTGCACCAGCGCCGGAGACGATGGCGGTGCGGCCCTTGAGAGAGAAGAGCGGCAAGACGCGCTGGCTCTCGGGGACGTCCATGTTGTTATGGCGGAATGCGCCGTTTTGCATATCAGTAGCCATTGTGTTTTTGAGATTTACGACGGTGATGAAGTCGAAGTGAGGAGTGTGTGTGTGTGTGGTGAAGAGAAGCAGAAGAAGTTACTGAACGGGCTTGTTTACACAAGAGAAAGAAGAAAGAAGATACAAGGAAAACGGATAGACGAGACTAAATAGGCTCTGAACTTTGAAAATAGAGATAGAAGCTCCTTTTTATAAGTCACATACAAGAGAGTGATTTTATTTTTTACTCCTCCGCGTCAAGCCCAACTTCGACGGAGCTCCGCTGGAGCTGGGCTTCACCAAGGTTGCCCCTCACCCTTCACGAACCCCACACTCCTTGTGTGTCTCCCCTTCACCGTGGACGCAGACATCACCACAGCGATGAAGCAATACTACTACTACTACTACTACTCCATATGCGACATTTTCATAGGCGCGCCTGGTCAGGCCACGAACTGCGGTACTACTACTTTCATACTAGTACGACTAGTATGACTACTGATACAGTGATGGAAAACAGGCTCCCTTTCCCCCTTACTATGACGCGGAGGGCGGGGAGGGGGGAGGGGATCGAGAGAGGGGCAGCAAGCACAGGGCAGTCCATGGGAGCGGGGCGCGTGGTCATGGATGGACGACAAGCGCAGTTGGCGGCGAGTATTTCGATTTCGGTTTGGATTGACTTTTTGGTTCCTGGGCGGGAAGAGTCAATGCAGTAGTAGTAGTAGTAGTACATGTAGTATTAACGGGTAGGGGAAGGGATAGGGCGGGTATCAAAGTAAGAGTGGCATTACATGATGGATGCTGCCATGATTTATCCGAAAAGTATGTGTCTACTAGCCTTGGCGTACCTGAGAGTCTTTTTTCCTTCATGTTTCTCCTTCTCTACTATTAAAGGCAGACTTTATGAGAGGTGCGCTTGTATGTCTTGAAAGTGTTGCATTTTCTGGGGGTCCGCGGGGGAGGGGTCATGGGAATCTTGAGCGTCGGGTTCAGTACCTGTAGGGCACATGAGGTAGTAATAGGCAGTAATGGCCTGTAGGCGTTCTATAACAGTAATAGCAGCCGCCACACCGATTGACCGAGCCCGAGTTTGAGGTCAGTGACACTCGTACGACTATAAGTAATCAAAGTCAAGTCCAGCTTTTGTGTCAGATTGTACAGGTAGCAGAGTCCAGCGTATGAATGGCTCGGATAATCGCTGTAAACGGTGATATCTAACCTGTCAATATTCCTTTCTTTTCTCGGTGTCAGTATTCCATTGTACATACTACTACTACTACTACTACTACTACTACTACTACTAGTACTCCCCCATACTATTAGTTCAATACGAGTGCAAGTGATGAAAGTGCATCATCACGTGCAACATTCATGTGTACGAGGTACTAATATTAGCTGTGCAGTGTGGCTGCTTCCATTGTACTCCGTAACTGCAGGTGCGACGGGATATTTCATCATTGCTTTCTTCCTTCCCTGCCTCATTTTCTACAGCTCGTACTCGCACACACACACACACACACACACACACACACTTCAAGATCTCTTCTTCAATGGAAAAAAAAAAAAAGAAGAAGAAAAAGTAAATATTCCGTTTCGTCAAGCCCTTGAGCCACACCGGCGGGAAAGTATTTTCTGATTTGACTGTCCCGAACGCCATCGTTTCCCATCTTTCCATCTTCCGTTTTCAGCCCCCAAGCTCCAATGCCCATATAATACGCCGCTGCATCCATACGACGTACCTAACCCACATTGTAATCCGATTGCATTGTGTTACCATCCCTCAAGTCTTGGTCGGCCCAACAACATCTGCAAGAACGACCGGTTTGAGAAGTTATCCCGGGGCCTGCTTCTACTCTCGTATGGGGGGCAAAATCAGAAATTGTCTCCATGTTTCCTCTCTGAATGGCGGCGGCACGCACACAGATTTCTACCACAGGAAAACAAAGACAGATAAAAAAGAACGAGGCATACCCGATTACTCAACGACGCACACGAGCACTCACACACGACACGCACTCACACATACAACCAACATGGTGGCTTCGTTGGTTGTTGCTGCTGTTGCTGATGCTTGTTCCAGGGGCCATGTCCAATAGTATGGATGCGGTAGTAGTGTCTTAGTCGATTTCCGCTACGGGAGGACAATAGGAATGCGCAGAGGCCCGAATCTTATTCAACATGTGTTGACGCACAGCTGACGAGGTGGACGGCGGCGGCGGGTAATGGTGGAACGACGACGGCGCAAAAGTATATATATGACGAACGGCTCAGCCAGCCCTCTTCTGCTCTCTTCCCTCCCCAACGGGAATGGCATTGAATCCTGTTCTTCTTTTCTTTCCCGAAACGAGATACTGCTCACCTCAGTTTTGCCACCCTCCCCCACCCCCTTTTACCACACACAATGGACTCGGAAATCTGCGATATCCTCATTGTGGGCAGTCATGCTGCCGGCCTGGCCGCCGCCGCCAACACGGGTCCCGGCCTGCGTACCATTGTGGTGGAACAGACTTCCCAGGTGGGTGGCACCACAGCCAAGTCTGGTGGCACCATATGGGTCCCTGCGAACCCCTTATCGGGAGTCTCAGACGTCAAGGGCGGCCACCTCCATACTCCCCGAAACGATGACGATGCCGTCTCGTCATCGGCTCTCCGCAAAGCATACATCGAGACAGGGCCAGAAATGGTCGCCTATCTTCGAGCCTGGGGGTTCCAGTGGTCTGATATCCAAGCTTCGACATATTCCAGCCATCAGCACCCTGCGTTTTCATCAGGCGGCCAGACACTTCACCCGGCCGCGTTTGATATAGAGAGGCTGGAAGACTGGCATCACCTGCTTCTACCTGCAGACAGTCTAATCGAGGACAAGGACAAATCCACCCTTGCCCCCAGATTCCAGGACCTCTGCGATCTGACCCGTCCCCAGGCTTCGTCTATCTGGGACACCATGTCCACGTCCCTCGTCACCATCAAATCATGGCTCTACGACTGCCTGGTGTATAGCAACCCAGTGTCGATGGGCATGTCTCTCATGGCCCAGCTCCTCTACATATGTCGCCGCATCACCAGAGTGGAAGTATACACCGACACGAGTCTCGTCAGGATCACTACCAACGATGACGGTGCTGTTACCGGCGCTGTGGTACGACGGGCCGGACGCGAGATAACAATATATGCCAAAAAGGGTGTCTTGCTAGCAGCAGATGGCATCCCGACAAGTCTAGGGCTGTGCGAAAAGAGGTCTTCTGGTGATGTGGGGACTGGGTTCGTGACTGATGAGCATGCCAGGGTCCGACGGGCAGATGGCGGTATCACTGACGGCTTGTATGCTGCGGGGAACGCTTCGTCTTCTACTGATTCTCTTATGGGTAACAGTGCACCAGAGGACGGCGTCGCCTTAGGTACGGGTATGGTGTTTGGTTACATTGCCGTGAAGCACATGATGTCGAGGCCGGCCAGGCATGTAGTAGACGCTTGTATATGAAGAGGGTCGTCGGCAGTTTTGTATATTTTTTTCTCCTGGTACATTTTCATCTTCTTATATTCAATTGTAAGCTAACGAGTTACCTCTGGGTGAGGTTGTAGCGCTCTACATTTTCTCTAGAGTGGCAGGAAATCTTCCACTGAGAATGGTAATCATCGCGGTTAACTGTATCATCAGTGTTAGTTCATGTACCGACTTTCTTTTCCTCCTAAGGGGTATCCGAAAACATACTGTAGCCGCCACAAATACGTCTGACACCTTCAAAGGCACTCCTCCCATGGAGAACACGCCAGTTGTCGAATACTACATGCGCAATCCATTGTCAGCAAAGTTTGTAGGCCCTGAAGGGTGTATTGTTAGTTTCCGGGCACCCACTCAGTACTCGTCCAGGTGTAAGCTGGAACCAAAACTCATTGGCCGAATCCTTGAGAAGCGAATCCCACTTCCTAGCAGCGGCGTACCACGACTCAGCCTGTTCGGGAGGCACGACCCCCCTATCATCATTGTTCCAGCGAACCCGGTGGATGGGCGCATCGGGTTCATGACCCAGCGTCTCGATGACGGGATACCTCCTGTCCGGGGTGATGGAGGCGTCGTCGTTGCCGCTGGCGTGCCAGGGGACGCCGAGGGTGGTGAGGGTGCGGAAGTGGTCTGGCCATCGTTGGCGCATCTCCTCGGCGGCGCGGAAGCCGTCCACAAGCAGGGATTGGCCACCTAGTATTTCCCCCTGGTCTTTCTTGTTGGGGGGCGGGTGATGGGACAGCATGTGGAATGACTGGAGACCAGTCGGGTCACTGAAGTAGGTGGTGTCAGTGTGGGCTGCGAGGGCGAGGTTGGTGTAGGCCGTGTCGGCGGAGGCCAGGTCGGGGACGAAGTCGTAGAAGCCGCCGTAGTGGGTGTTGCGGATGGGACCGATCTTCTCGAGGAGGGACTCTGTTGCTGAGGGGTCGGCGGGGGTGTCCTTGACGAAGACGAACCCGTATTCACACTTCAAAGGACAATGTTAGTAGCTGTTTGGGGCTTGGTATGTGAGAGAGCAGGAAAATAGTTACTAGATTCTGCATAAGTTGGGCCATGGCTGGTCGGGGGTCGTCTGTCGTGGTCATGACGGCATGGTAGGATACGTCTGGTGGTCTGTGGTCATTGACATTGGCGTCCCATGTCTTCTTGTTGGATGTCCAGGCTTTGGTGAGGTCTGTTGAAGGCTGGGAGACTACGCTTAGGAGCCAGGACCATGAGTGGATGGATGAGTGGCCGTCGGACCCTGTGTTGAGGTCAGGTTAGATATGTTTGCCATTTGATGCAAGTGAGGGGAGGTGCATACATTTGACGTGTAGGGTGTCTGCGTCTTCGGATATTTGGAGCGGACGGACATTGGTATCAATCTGTACCAATTGTTAGGTCTTGGAAGCCGAAATAAGAAGAGGTTCTTGATGATATGGCTATACCTTGAATGTATCAAAGTTTCTCTGTTTGGTGTCGCCGTTTACGCAGCTGGTGCATCGGCAATTGTCCCTAGATTGAAGCCACAGCCGAGGTTAAGCTTGGTGATGTCAAGTACAGTGGTCATTCAACATACCGAAGCCAAAAGTCTGGACTATACGCATGGAGGGGATTTGTCAGTAGGGATATAATTGATATTGCGAAATGAACATAAGAGGAAGCAGAGAGAACAAGATGAGAGAAGCTCATGAACGTACAGGTGAAGACTCGCTCGGGTATCGGACAGTTTGGTGCCGGGTAGATTTGCGGGGAGACTGTCGCCTTGAAAGACAATGTCTACTCCAGCTTGGTCATTCTTCACGAGTGAGACGTCAAAGGAGGCAGATTTGAATCCCAGGGCAGACGAATGTATAGGACGAAACCGGGGAGCCAGCCCGAGACTGACGGCCCTGGAACCTTCAAGGCTGGGTTGATGATGGTCATGTCAGTTCAACGTGTGTGTGGACAAGTACAACAAGGGTCATTCGTATAAGTGATTTACACACCATGGTAGTCGTCTTGGGAGGGCTAGACGAGAAAACATTGCAACCCGGGTTCACTTATACCAACAATGAAGTTATACTCGTGATAATGAATACATGAAAGACAAAAATAGCTTGGAGTACATGTAGTTCACAGAGTGCGGAGTTGGTCGTGGACCGGAGGTGACCGACAAGATAAACAGTGGAGACACGTGATAAGGTTGACCTTCTGGAGCTTGGGATGCTGTACGAGTAGTACTACTACGAGTAGAGTCTAGAGCGATACTTGAATGCAGACAGCGGGATTGTATTTGGTAGTAGTACTAGTAGCGGTAGAAGTATTTACTTTAATTAAAAGCGAGATACAAGAAAACAAGTTCAAAGGTGATCTATGAATCATTCATTCACGGTGCATGCTGACCCCCTTGAAGATGAATTTCTCCAATTTATATGTAGGGTAAACTGTCGCACATGATATGTACAGGTCAAGGGCAGCAGGTGACCGACTGCAAGGGGTCGAAAAGGACGGCACGGCGTATTGATTACCGAGTGTCATAATAGATGACGGCAACTACAGGCAATAAACTACAGGCAATAAGCCTGCGTGGCAAGTCCTGGGCCGTAGCTGCCGTTTTTTTTTTTTTTTCAAGTGCCAGTCATGCTGTCTCCCACTCTCCCGTAGTCTGGTACTAAAATTGCTAGTTAAATGCTCCTCCACACCAAACCCACACAGCTCTCTTCTTCTTTCTTGCCCACCTGCTCTCACACAACTCAGATAAAACAAGACCGCAAAAAAAAAAGAAGGGCTCACTCAGCTTGCACAACGTCGTCGTTTTTGGCTCAAGCCATGGAGTCACTCACCCATCACCCGTGGTAACTTTTTCTTTGTGTTCGCTTTTTGATCGAAGAATCCATCTTCGCTTGTGTGTACGACTAGTACGAAACGACGGACATTCGAAAAAGGGTTGCTGCTGCTGCGCGCGCTGGTGTGTGCATCCGCATCATCGAAAGTGGCCAAGCATGTCGCCCCATCACCACAACGACTTGGACCATCTCTACTTTGACCGGTTAGGCAACCCTCACCACGCCGTCCGACCGGCACAGACCATCTTCGAGCGCTTGAACGAGGCCTCCGTCATAATCACCATCCTCGTCATCTTCGTCACCATTGTCTACCCCTTGTACACGTCATCCGACCGATTCGCCGACATCCTTTCCGCCATAGGCGAGAGTCTCTGGGACGGCACCATCTACGTGCTTCCTTCGAATATCATCTTTGCCGTCGACAACTGGCTTGGCGGCAACAGCGAGAATAATAATCAAACCACCGCCAATAATAATAATAATAATAATAACAACGAGCCGGAGCAAATGGGGGAATACCAACACGGCCCAGACGTTCATGCCGCCAAGAGCGCGGCCATGCGGCGCATCCTGCGGCTTGACCGTGGCAACGGCATGATGGCCACGGTCCTGCAGGCCAGGAACCGCGCTCTGTCTCTGACGAGCATCACGCTGGGAGGGAAATTCGATCCCGACCGTCCCGCCGGCCTGGGCAACCGCGACAATTCGTGCTTCCAGAACAGCATCCTCCAGGGGCTCGCATCCGTCGAGTCTCTCCCAGCCTACCTGGCCTTCTGTTTGGGGAAGAGGCCTTCGGATGAGGGCGGCGACGACGACACAGCTAACCGGGTGGTGGCGCAGACGCTTAGCACGCTGCTGGCCGACCTCAACGACGTGTCCAACAATGGGAGGACGCTGTGGACGCCCAGCAAGCTCAAGTTTCTCAGCACCTGGACCCAACAAGACGCCCAAGAGTACTATTCCAAGATTCTCGACGACCTCGACAAGTGGGCAGCCAAGGCCGTCCAATCGTCCAGGCGACACTCGGGCTTCGAGTCGGACAGCTCTGCCGACGACTCCGTGTCCAGCCAACACAGCGGGCACAGCGAAGACAGCGGGTACCAGAGCCTCTTTCCCGGCAGGAGCCCTTCACCCTCGGAAAAGACAGGCGCAAGTGGCGGGGGCGGCAACGTCACATCTATCCGAAACCCTCTCGAGGGCCTCCTCGCCCAGCGGGTGGCATGCGTCCAGTGCGGCTACACCGAGGGCTTGTCCATGATTCCCTTCAACTGTCTGACGCTCAGTCTGGGCATGCGCAGGCAGCACGACCTCTATGAGCGGTTGGATGCCTACAGCAGCCTCGAGGCCATTGAGGGCGTCGAGTGCCCCAAGTGCACGCTTCTCAAGGCGCAGAGGCTCTTGACTAAGCTGACGGAGCAGATGCGCGAGAAGGGCATGACGGACGAACAGCTGGCCGAGCCCCTCCGCAGACTTGAAGCCGTGGAGCTTGCCCTCGAGGAGGACAAGTTTGACGACGACACCATGGAGAACAAGTGCAAGATCACCAGCCAGGCCAAGGTCAGCACCACCAAGACGAAGCAGATTGTCGTTGCGCGTCCGCCACAGAGCCTAGCCGTCCACGTTAACCGGTCCGTGTTTGACCCGAACACGTTTGACATGGTCAAGAACTCGGCGCCCGTGTCCTTTCCCCTCATGTTGGATCTCGGGCCGTGGTGTTTGGGCAGTGCCGAGGGCACAGATGGGGGCGGTCAGGGACTGTCAGACGCAGCAGACGACGACGTCAAGGAGAAGCTCAGCAGCGGCAGCGCAGAGCAGTGGCTCCAGGACCCCACTGCGTCCATGGTAGCGGGCGACGTCAGCCCTTCGAGGCTCAGCGGCCCCGTGTATGAGCTCCGAGCCGTGGTGACGCACTCTGGCCGTCATGAGAATGGCCACTACATTTGCTACAGGAGGTATCCGCGGTCGGCACCTCCCAACCACCAGAATCAGGCAGAAGCCACAGATGCCGAAAAAGCAGGAGAAGCACAGACTCGACAGGATACGGGTGATGTCGACGATGTACCAGAGGCCTCCACCTCGGCCGACAACAAAAGTCCCTCCACTTCACAAGAAGGAGAAGATGGAGGAGAAGAAGTAGGAGACGACGGCAAGGCAAGTGGGGCACAGACCGAAACCCGTGCCCAGGACGAGTCCGAGTCGGACTGGTGGCGGCTGAGCGATCATAACGTGTCCAAGGTGGATGAGGAGACGATAGCGAGCCTCGGCTCAGGCGTCTTCATGCTCTTCTACGACTGCATAGACCCGAACATGGTTGTGCAGGAGTCGGAGGAGATGTCCAGGTCGACGACGATGAACCGCCCCGTGGAGAAGAGTTCTCCTGCACCTGTATCTGTGGCTGTGCCTGGTCCTGATATTTCCGGTTCTGCTAGCGCCAAGACGGGAGAAGAGCCTATTGAGCAGGTTGTGCTGCCTAGTTCGATTACAGTGGCTGAGGCAGTCTAGATTTTTTTTTCTCTATGGTCTCCTCGTGTCCAGGCACCGACTAGGACACTTTTTTGTTTCTTTTCTTTTTGTTTCAATTTGCATAGCGATGGTGTTGGGGGTCAAGGAAAGGGTATACTAGTAGTAACAGTAACTCTACGGACATGTTTTTTTTTTTATTCGGTGAAACGGGGGGTACTACTTAATATCCATAGTCAACAGATGGACTTTTTGATGTTTTCTGTTTCTACAAAAATGGTTGGTGATGTGTATGAGTATGAGTGCTGATAATGACTGGTATCTTCCAAGGTTCTACTTCGTACGAGTATTTGATTCATATCTCGTATCCTGTATGATGCATACCAGTTCAACTGGTCGAACAAGTGCCGTTGGCGTCCCTCACTTTCGGCTTCGGCACATGGGACCGGGGGGGATGGATGTGGGGATCTGGTCTGATCTGGGCTGGGCTGGGCGGACAGGACAGGGCAGGACTAGCTAGCAATTGAGGGCAGGGGAACTCTTCTACTTTTCCGATATCCGGGTTTCTGTTGTCTGTTTGTCCGATGTACGGTGTTTTTTATTATTATTATGTTGATACGGCGTATTCTCGTATAGTTTTTACTGGGTATTAGGGGTACTAGGGGAGTATTAGTAGTAGACTGGGAGATAGAGAGAGATATGATGGAGAAGGGGAGAGAGATTATGGACATGGACTTGAAGAATGGTGTTATTGATGTGGTTTTTGACGTGGTCTAAGGATTGAGAGGAATGACATGGATGTTGACATGGGGGATGGAAGACTGTAGGGGTAAGAGTGAGAGTGAGAGTGAGAGTGAGAGTGAGAGTACGAGTAAGAGTAAAGAGAAAATATCCAACAGTTGGGAGAGGAAGATCTTTGCAGTTATAGGTAGTATGGGTTATGTTGTATTCGTATTAGGTGTTGGTCTTATTTACATGTACTAGTAGTAGTGCAGTAGTCGTAGTCGTATTTACGGATGGATACTCTATGGAGTAATAAGTGTAGTAGTAGTACTCCGTAGTAGGCTACAAAGTACGGACTACCAGAGTGGTGCCTGGCGGTTGGTGATGACGGTTGAGTAGTCGACGTTGGGTCTCGTGCCGAATAGGGCAATTAGTCAATATGGGCTAGGATGTGATGCAGAGGTGCTAGGCATGGACCGCATGGTGTAGGGAAAGTAAGCACTCTACTAGTACTCCGTACCTTGCCGGCAGTACTCCGTAGTACTCTGTAGTATTATTCATATCCCCTAGACAGTACTAGTAGTATTTGTTGAGTCTGAGAAAGTGCATGTATCCCGTAATAGTATGAGAATCCCTCGTATGGATGGACAGCCTTATACAGAAATGAGCGACGTATCGCGCGGGCAGAAACTGGCGGTGCGCCTTTGTCAGAAACTAGCGTACGGAGCACCACTTGAGCACTGTAATTGCGGGTAACGAACCCACTGTAAAGTATGACCTAGACGCCTGGACATGCAGCCTGTGGATATGTAGGTACATAGCATCACCAGCATGGACGCCTATGGATTCGTACCTACACTACAGGCGGGCGCGTATTGCAGACGACCGGGACATACCCACCTAGCGCTACCTATGGATGGACGCTAATACTCCGTACAGCCAACACCAACACCAACACTCTACCAATACAGGCAGTGCAAGGCACAGGCAAATAAGGCACAGCCCGTCTACAGGTACCAGGACGCGACGTGTCTCGTCTCATGTCGTCATCTGTCAGCCTCAGGAGATGGATGTGGGGATACGGAATACTACAAGGAGTAGCAATGCGGTAGCAATGCGGTAGCAGTGCTCTAGCATAGGGGAGGAGGAGGAGGAGGGGGGGAGAGATGTGCAGTTTTTGTCACTATAAAGGGTAATGGCCGATGATGGGATTTGGTTGTATGCAAAGAGTACCAGTAATTGACAAGTATCAGTTTGAACATGTTACCAACACTTTACAAGTCATTCTACAGAGTACGAGTACAAGTGATGGAGTTGATCAATGTAGCAGCAGCAGCAGTAGAGAGGGCATTGAAGCACTGCTAGAGTGAATACCATGTAAATACCGGTTCACCCGGCATCTCAGGGAAGGTACCACCAAAGATGCAATTTCCAATTTCCCGTCCATCTAGAGCCACTACTGCCACTATTACTCGTACTACTCGTACTCTCGAGCCTTGACTCTCTCTGACTCCAGACTCCAGTCTAGGTCCCCCCCTCTCCATCTCCACTAAATAACAAATACGAAGGTCCCTGGCAATCCTTTCTTTTTCTCCTAGTCTCTTGGTCCCTCTTTCTCTCTGTCTCTCTCTCTCTCCCTCTCTCTCTGTATAGAGCCTAGCTTCCCTTTCCCTTTCATTTTATTATTCTTCAGTTTAGTACGGAGTATTTAGTGTCTTTGTATTTTCTTCTCATTCCCGTTGGCTGCCTCTTCTGCCTCTTCTTTCCCCTTTTGATCCCCGCCAAGACCTCAGGGACCACCCACCCCCAACCACAAACCTCGGACCTTTGAACGTCAAACCTCGAACCTCGAACCATTCATATACAACTATTATATACCCTCTCTCTAATCCCATATTCCATCCTGCTGGCGGGAACAAAAACATCACCAACTACTACATCGAAACACACAAACACAACCACAATACACACAAATGGTCACGTCGCCTCGTCTCTCTAGGTTTCCGCCGTCTGCCTCTGCTACGGTGGCGACGACACCTTTACCCTTGACAGACGACGATGCCAAACATTTTCAACAACATGGCTACCAACACCACCACAGCCATGATCAGCATGCCGCCAACAAGATGCTTGACTTTGACGAGGACCAGGACCAGCAACAGGCTAATACTCGCCCCTTGACTCTTCATCCTTCACTCTATATCCTGTTGGTCTTCCTCTCCTTGGAGAAACAGCCCGTCCCTCTTCCCTAGAGCCCCCCCACCACGGGCAACCCACATACACGCGACTCATGCTGACAATCAGCCTCGACATAGGAGCTGGATCTTCTTTTCCAATTGCACAATTCTCTTCAACAAGTGGCTTATTGACAATGCTGGATTCCGTATGTTCTTCTCTACCTCCGTCTATGTCTTGACCTGTTATACTAACAACCTCCCCTTTCTTAGGATACCGTATGTCCCCCTTCCCCCCTCTCCCCCGTGTCGCGACAACAAGAGAAACCGATATACAGCTCCAACATGCAGCTCCAACAGAATACAGATACTGACCTCAATCACAGCCATCCTTCTCACATGCTGGCACCTCGTCTTCGCCACCCTGGCCACCCAGGTCCTCGCCCGCACCACATCCCTCCTCGACTCGCGCCACTCCCTCCCCATCGACGCCAGTCTGTACATCCGCACCATCCTGCCCATTGGTATCCTGTACTCTGGCTCGCTCGTCTGCTCCAACGCCGTCTACCTGTACCTGTCGGTGCCCTTTATTCAGATGCTCAAGTCGGCCGCCCCCGTCGTCGTCCTCTTCTTCTCGTGGCTGTGGGGGCTGGCCGACCCCGACATGACGGCCCTCGTCAACATTGTCGTCATCGTCGCCGGTGTCGCCATGGCCAGCGCCGGAGAGATCCACTTCTCCTGGGTCGGCTTCCTCTACCAGGTCGGCGGCACCGTCTTCGAGGCCATGCGCCTCGTCATGATCCAGGTCATGCTCTCCTCCGAGGGGCTCAAGATGGACCCCCTCGTCGGTCTGTACTACTACGCCCCCGTCTGCGCCGTCATGAACTTTGTCGTCGCCTTCTGGACCGAGCTGCCCACCTTTGACTCCCGTCACATCTGGGACACGGGTGTCATGATGCTGATTCTCAATGCTCTCGTTGCCTTTTTGCTCAACGTCGCGAGTGTCTGTCTGGTACGTATTCCTTCTAGTTTCCCCCACCTCTCCTCCCCCCCCTCCTTCTCTTTCACATGCCTACAAGTCCCATATGCATACAGTCACTCCGAGAGAATCTATTATACTAACTCATCACCCCAGATCGGAAGAACCTCTGGTCTAGTCATGACTCTCACCGGCATCCTCAAGAGCATCCTCCTCGTCATCACCTCGGTCCTCATCTGGAGCACGCCCATCTCCCCCCTCCAGTGCTTCGGCTACTCCACCGCCCTCGTCGGTCTAGTCTACTACTCCCTCGGACACGAACAGCTCGTCAGCCTGTTCCACACCGTGTCGAACTGGATCCTCGAAGCATGGAATGAAGAAGAGTACATGGACATGGACATGGACGGCAGGAGTGATCTTGACGATGATGACGACGATGAGTCGAAAAAGTTCCGTCCTGCCCGTCGTGGTGGCGTCTGGACACCTCAGCGCAGACGAGTGATTCTTGTCACGGGTGCACTGTGCTTTGTCAGTTCCATCTTTGTCGTTGGCGTATGGCATGGTCCTGCTGCTCTGCGCAGGGCGAGAGATGTCTTTCCTGGATTGTTGGGTCCAGAAAGGCTAAGTCGATAAAAGCGTTTTTTTTTTTGTTTTCCTTGTTTCTCTCTCCATTGCTTGTTCTTTATTCTCTTTTTTCTTTTCTTTACTCTTTTCCTTGCATCATTCTTCATTTTTCTGGTTATGCATCTCCTTGGGTCGTTTCTTTTTCGTTTATACTCTTATATCTTTTTTTTTTTTTGGTGGAGCCTTTTTTTCTTTTTACTGCGACATGATGCATTCTTCTTGTTTATTTGCATACAAGCAGCGAAAACGGATACCCCCTCCTGTTTTTTATTCTTTAGCACGATAATACCATGGTACATTTGACAGCGTATATTTGCTGATGCAGCAGTTGAGACACACTCGAGTAGTTGATATACGTTGATATACATCGGTCAAGATGTACATTTAAACAGTTGACGTACAGATTCAGTTGCTCATACAAGATACTAGTACTGATATGCCAATCAAGTCATTGATGCGGTGGCCAAGATGCAGTCCAAACAATCGATATACAGCATGTCCAGTTATCGTACATGTTATACATTCGACTCTGAGCTTTACATGACGCAACAAGTGACTGTGATAAAGACAAACATTCATCTACTATATTGTTATACTAGTAGTAATAGTGGTATTAATAGTACATCGAAACTCCATACACCTCATCGTCGACTCCTACTCCTACTCCTCCTCCGACTTCTACTCCTATCACGTCTCTCCCGACGAGAAGAAGGACTCCGCTCTCTCCTCCTGTCCCTATCCCTATCCCTGTCCCTGTCACGATCTCTGTCTCTGTCCCTATCCCTCTCGCGATACCGAGATCCATCTCTATCTCTGTCTCTGTCCCTCTCACGATCACGATCACGATCTCTGTCTCGACTGCGACTTCTAGGACGGATACTCTCTTCGCGGGCTGGATTGTTCATTAGCAAAACATGTTTTGATATAAAACAGACAAGAATGAGGGGAAAGGGGTAATGAACGGGAATTGAAGAAAAGAAGAAAAAGAACTCACGCTTGTCGCTAATCCCAGGAACTGGCAACCCCTTGTCACGAGCATCCTTTTGTGCAGCAAGATACGCCTTGGCCTCCCTCTCACGTCGTGTCCTTTCCTCTCGCTTCCACTCTTCATCGTCGCGATCGGTAGCACGGTCGACAGCACGATCACGGTCTCGGTCGCGATCTCTGGGTCGGACAGACGCACGGGAACGAGATCGACTAGTCCTCCTTTCCCTGTCTCTGTCGCGATCTCTCTCCCTGTCCCTGTCCCTATCGCGATCTCTATCTCTGTCGCGACGGTCTCGACTCCTGTCGCGATCACGATCGCGGTCACGAGCAGGCCTGTCCCTAGGTTCATACCGGTCTGGTACAGGACGTGCGGGTTCACGAGAACGACTGCGGTCACGATCTCTCCTGGTGCGAGAGCGCGATCTATCGCGTCTGCTTCGGGATATAGATCTGTCTCTCCTGTCCCTGTCCCTGTCCCTGTCGCGACTGCGGTCTCGTCGGAGTGGTGCACGAGAACGGCTCCTGGTCCTTTCACGACGGGGACGGGATCGACTGCGCTCACGCTCGCGTTCGCGGTCGCGGCGTCTCGATCTGCTTCGGTCGACTCTCGTCCTGGAACGGCTCCGGTCACGACGACGGTCGCGGTCATCCCTCTTGTCGCGCGAACGGGTTCTATCACGTCTAGCGCGGGAACGGGATCGACTGCCTCTGTCTCGGACGTCTCTGTCTCTGACCCTGGATCTGCTCCTGTCGCGTCGGGGGCTGCGGGAGGCCCGGGAACGAGCACGTTTGCTGCGGTCACGATCGCGGTCTCTGCTCCTCTCCCTGTCTCTGGGCTTGCTGTCGCGATCGCGGTCACGGTCACGGTCACGGTCTCCTGCCGTTCGGGAGACACTGCGGCTGGATCGCTTCTCGCCTGCGACCTTGATGTCGGCTGGTGTGCCTGATCCCGAGCCCGAGCGTGCGCGGTCGCTGTCCTTCACGCGTGACGAGTCACGACGAATAGGGTTGATGGCCGATGCCGGGGCTGTCTTACGCGGCGGAGGGGCCAGTGCCTCGTCAACCTCGTACTCCTTCTGGCGGATGGACGCCTTGCTGCTCTCGCGCAGGAGGTCTGCCAGGGCTTCTTCCTCCAAGCGCTCATTCTCCTCCTTGGTCAGCTTCTCCTTGTTGTAGTCCTTGGAGGAAGGGTCCTTTGCGGCAGACGAGGAGGCGACGGGGCGACTCCTGCTCCTGCTCCTGTCGCGGCGATCGCGGTCGCGGTCACGATCGCGGTCACGGTCACGATCACGGTCACGATCACGGTCGCGCTCCTTGTCCCGACGTTCGCGATCACGGTGCCTCTCCTCGCGTTCGCGATCACGTTCCCGCTCTCGGTCCTCGCGCTCCTTCTCGCGCTTCCTGCGACGCTCGTCTCGCTCTTCCTGGCGCTTGACCTCGGCGTCTTCTCGCGCCTGCTCCTCCTTCTTGCGCTCCTCCTTAGCGATGCGGCGCTTCTCCTCGAGGATGGCGGCTTCCTTCTGCCGGAGCTCCTCACGGATCTTCTCGCGCTCCGCCTTGCGGGCCTCCGTCTCGGCCGTGTACTCGTCGTCTGTCTTGGCGCCGCGGATCTGCTCTGCTCGCGCTGCCTCCTCGCCTATCTCGGCCGATCGGATGGCCCGTATGCTCTCCTCTATGGCCTGGACATCAATCAGCTGGCCGATGACGTCCTCTGACTTCTGGTACACGCCTGAGCGCTCGAGGGCGCCGTCGATGAGCGCGGCTGCCTTACGGCGGTCAAGGGTGAGGAGCTGCTGAGGATTCTTCTCGACTTCTTGCTCGGCGACTTCGAGTATCGATTTCGTCACTTGAGCTTCGTAGTCCTACAGGGAAATGGTCAGCACGATAAAAACAAGGGGCAAACCCAGGTAGAACAGAACAGCGGAGAGTAGACATACACTAGCCTTGAACTTGTCCCACACTTGCTTTCGAATCGTATCGTAAGCCCCTTCCTTCTTGAATGCATGCGCCAGGGATCCGATGGCGGCGCGCGTCGCAGAAGGCAGAGGTAGATCCGATGACTTAAATTTTCGCACCGCCGACTTGTCGCCAGCTGGCGCGCCATCGTTGGCTGCCTTTTCCGTCGTCGAGGAAGCCATGATCGGCGCGCTCGAGGGGAGGGGGACAGGGCCCCAAGGTTGGGAAAGTCGAGGATATATCCGTTGTTGAATCGTATCCGATTGAAAGGGTGTTTAACACATGGTATTCGCGTGATGAAAGTTTCCCGACTTGGCGATATCCAATTTCTGCGCGGGAGGGGGAAGAAATAGGTTGGTTGGTGGTGGCTTGATGAGGATTGTACCTGAATGTGGAAAGAGTTCCACCGGAGCCAGACGCGACTCACCTTGGCCTTCACACCCACGCCAGCTCACGTGATTCAATTTACTTGTGATATTGGACTCAACCCAACTCATTTACTTGTCAATATTTCACTGTCACATGAATTCATACTTGGTTCGGGCAATACGTACTCAAGTACACAAGCAAGGGGGAAAAGGATTTTCATTTTTGAGCTGGTGGCTATGGTGGCCATCACAAGCCAATGTTAGTACATCAAAGGTATAATGCAAAGCGACCATAATACAGGGATCAGAAACACCATATGAGACGAATACAGCGCGGGAATATTACATATGAATTATACTATAATAATAGAGGAATGCGGTGGATATCATATTGACCAAATCGTCAAGTTCGTAGGAAGAGGGAGAGGGGGGAAGAAGCCCATGCTTTGCAAAAAGAAAACGCCATGCCGAAATATAGAGTGAAACAAAGAGATACTACAGCCGCTGCTTCAAGATGAGGCAGAGAGAATACAATGCCTGACGATTTTCTAAAACTCACCCTCTCCGCCGGTTCCAAAGACACCAGCCACGCCGAGGCCAATGAGACCCCACCAGCTGACCTTCCAGCCTCTCCAGAGACCTTCGACACCCTGGCCCTTCTTGTATGCAGGTGTAGCAAGGGCAGAAGGGGTCTTGGCCTTGGTGGCAGCTTTGCCCCTCTTAGCGGGTGTAGCGGCAGGCTTGTTGGCGGCGGCGACCGGGAGAACCTCCCTCTCGCCCTCCTCGGAGGCAATGTGCATCATGGTGCCGATGACGCCATTGTACCGTCCGATGGGGACAATCGTATCCATCCTCTGCTCCTTGCCACCCAGGGCGCGGATGTACTCTTTTCCGTAGAGGACGGCCATATGGCCACGACGCAGGACCGTCTCGAGGGGCAGCTTGACGAAGATGGCGGCCGACGAGGCACAGAATTTGGCAATGGAGAAGGTCAGGGGTGATACCTGGCTGTCGATCATGAAGCGGGTGCGCAGGACGAGCGGGGTCGAGAGAGTGAGCACCGGGTGCACGAGAGAGTTGAGAATGGTGGGCATGACGAGCTCCGAGGGGCAAAGGTAGGATGGGAGGGATCGGAGACTAGCCAGCGTCCGGCGCTGTCCGCGGGTGGTGGGTGTCGCAATGAGCCTGTAGTAGGTGTTAGCACCAGTCATCCATCATCGTATCGCAGTCAAAAGGACAAGGGAAGGTTTACCTCGTGCGCACGAGGTCCAAAGGGGCCAGGAGGACGCCAGTGGCCACAGCCGCAGCCGAGGCGACAAACAGCGAGGCCCAGGGGTAGGGAGAGGCAATGTCAACGAGACGGTCGATGTCGTCCTTGACTCCGAGATCGGGAACGTTGAAGATGGCACTCAGGAAACTTCGCGACCAGTTCTCCAGGAGAGACTGCAGGACTGTGTAAAGGAACGTCGCGTTGGAGCCCTTCCACACACCCCATGTGCCCTCCTTGGACCACAGAGCCGAGATGACATTGGAGACGGAGTCGGCGCTCTGGACGTTGATAAAGTGCTCGGGGAGGGGGGGCTTCCTGGAGGACGAGGACCGCGACGATCCGGTGGGGGAGTCAACACCCTCTAGACCGCCGCCTCGGGCGCGAGGATGCGACGGTGTCGGAGTGCCGTGTACGTTGGAGGTGAAGAAGGCGGGCTCATCGCCGTCAGAATCAGAGTCGTCGTACTGTGGAACAGGGGTCAGTCACATGTAATTTTTGTTTCGACGACATGGAAGAGAAGAAGAAGCAAAACCCACGTCATAGCTGTTATAACTCATGGAACGACTCTTTGGCGTGACGGGAGCGTCAACCGGCGAAACGGCGGCCTTTATATCCTGGTCGCGGATCTGCAGAATGATCTTTGCCACCTCAAAGGGCTGAGCCATCAAGACAGAGGTATACTTCCACATGAGCTCATCAAGCAGATCCTTGACATTCTGGACGACTGAGGGCGTCTCATCGCCGCCGAGGTACTTGTCATAGTCGAGGTCGGAGAGGACACTGCGCGCCGTCGTGGCGTACCTAGGGGGTGAAGATGGTGATGATGTGGTGGTGTTTCGGCCACCTCCGGAGATGATGGATGTCGGGCCGTTGGTCGTGGCGGCCGAGTCGACGCGTTCTCCGATGGTAGGAGGGATATAGTACGGCCTCAGGGGGTTAACCGCATCCGAGTGCGTCGTCATGATGGGCGTGATGTATTCGGAAGCATCTGGTGATGGATGATGGTGGGCGATTGTTTGGAAAATTTGGGTAATGGTATTGGTAGTAATTAATTATTATTAAGGGATGGAAAATGATGAACCCGAGACCGGACCAGGGGGGGGAGTGAGAGTATTAACCCAAGAGCAAAAAGGCGAGGGGAGAGGAAAAGAATGAATTCAAATCATAGCCTATCCACTGGTTCTCGGAGTTAGCAGTGGACCGCGGCGAATGGATAACCCGACGCGATAGGAGCGGCTTATCGGAGCTCCAATGGTCAGGAACTTGTCTTGGTCGTTTTTTTTTTCCCTTTCTGTTCGCTGTGCTCTCACCACCCACTCCTCCTCCTCTCGGGATTTGCCAATGACATAAACAACGGGTCTTTTCTTTCTTTTAAACATCGTCAATAACTTTTTCTTTTACTTGTTCTTCGTATTTTACAATTCTCCACCGTTTATATTGTTTCCCGTTGTTTGGCATATAGTTCGGCGCATATCCCCAAAGGGGCCACTCATCCATCTCTCCTATCCTCCGTCATCATACGCACATACAAAAGGCCGACCCCCGACCCTCCCGTCATGTCAGCCTCGAGACCCTTCTCCGCCAGCTTCGCCCGGCTGGCGTCAATCGCATGCCCTCGGACTCAGCGATCATACGCGACACATTCCCTCTCGCGACTATCAAGGTCATATGTCGCGCCTTCTACTCGTCGATCAAGGCCCTCATCGGCTATTATCCGTCGCGCCGCCCACCCTCGAACCTTCACCACCACCACACCCCGGAGGCACGGTCACATTGACCCTCCCAAGCCCGGAGAAGAGTGAGTTCATATCCCTCTTTTCACGCGTCTTTGCTGCCTTTCTGCGTGCATATATCAAAGAGACTGGGCGGGAACAAATGCTGACTCATAAACCCTCTAAAAGACTCTACGTAACCTTCGTCGAAAAGGACGGCATGGAGCACAAGTTTGCCGTCAAGGAGGGCGACAACCTACTCGACATTGCTCAGGCCAACGACATCGAAATGGAGGGTGCCTGCGGAGGCTCCTGCGCCTGCTCCACGTGCCACGTTGTGGTCGTCGACGAGAACTTCTACGACACCATCCCTGAGCCTGAGGACGACGAGAACGACATGCTCGACTTGGCCTTTGGTCTGACCGAGACGAGCAGGCTGGGATGCCAGGTCAACATGACCAAGGAGCTGGATGGGCTAGTCGTCAAGCTGCCGTCGATGACGAGGAATTTGCAGAGCAGCGACTTTGAGTAGAGGGGGACAGTGTCAGGTCCAGAAAGATGTAAGAAGCAAAAAAAGACAACGCAGTGAAGAACGAAAACAAAAAAGAAACAAAGACGAAAATATCTTGTATTGTACGATTATTACCTGTCGGGGAAATAGACATGGCGAAGCATGGGGTCAAGAGGGGAAAGAAATTCAGTGTACATCATAACTTTTAATTCTATGAATTCAAAACGAAAGAAAGAATTGTTCATTCAATAAGAATACCTCTCCGATTTCTATCTTTGCCAGTTCTGCACATACGATGATAAAAAAGACTCATGAACATGAATATTGTGTGATATAAACAACGGACTTAAAACACCTAGAAATGAAATAGAATATGATCATGCCTCCTCCAACGCCGACTTGGACAGACCGCCTCCGCCCGAAGCAATCAGGTCCAGGAATCCCTTCTTAGTCATATCATTCACCTTCTCGACTCTCTTGTCCATACCGATGACACCGTCCTTGCGCGTCTCCTTCTCGGCCTCGACGGCAGCCACCTGGGCGGCCCTGACGGCGTTGAACAGTTTGACGACACCGCGCTGGGCGACCTTGCGCAGCCTCCGCTCCGTGCCCAGAACCTCGGACGTGGTCGACTCGGCCTCGCCCGTCGTGTCGTTGCGCGTAGCCACGAGCACGTCCCTGACGCGGCCCTTCTCGGAGGCCAGCCTCTTCTGGTCGCGCATCTGCTTGCGGGCCTTGGCCTCGAGCGCGCTGTCCATGACGGCCCGGGACGCCTCGTGCGCCTCCAGGCTGCGCGACAGCACCGGGTCGCTCCGTTTCGACGACGACAGCTTGCTCGACAGGATGGCCGACATGGACTTGGCGAATGCGCTGTTGTCGTTCCTCTTGATGAAGTTGGGGTTGTCGTTTAGCTCGTCGAACTCGTCATCCTCGTCGTCGTCCTCCTCCTCATCGGATGATCCCTGTGCTTGCTCTTGCTCCTGATCGTCGTCCTCGGACTCCGGCTCTGCTGCCTTTTTCGCCTTCATCGACATCTTGGGTGCCGCCGCCGCAGACTTCTTGGTGGGTTTCTTCTTCTTCGACTCATCCTCCGAGCTGGAAAGGGGCTCGTCGTCGCCGTTGTCGCCATCTGATGCTACATCCTGGTCGACTGTCGCATTGTGAAGGTCTTCGTCGTCCGAGTCCAGAAGGTTGACAGGGTCAAAGTCGTCCGTCGTCGGTGCTTCCTCCTCATCCGAGTCGCTGTGGTATTCTTGCTGTCTGCGCTTCTGCTTTTTGGCGGGTCGCTGCGCCCGGGCCTCAGCGTTCCGCTTCTTGGTATGCCTGGTGGGAGGCATTTTTGGTGATGTGGGTGGGTGGTTGACTTATTTTTCTTACTTTCTTCTGGAAAGAATTGAGTATTGTATGCAGATGCTGCCGCCTGTAAAAAAGTTTGGCAAAATTCACTTTTTTGCCGCTCTCTTTTGCCCCAATTGGGCGGGGCTGGCGCCACTTTACTGTGGGTTCTGAGTTAGGAAGGCGGTCAGATTCTAGTGTCAGCGCTCTAGAAACACTGCCATTAATCCACCATGTTCACAGATATCATCAACATCAACCATACGTAAACAAGCGTTGAAAAGAAAAATATCGTATGGGTATATTTCATCTATTTACCAATATGTATGTGTGTGTCCATCTTTCACATACTTTTATCATACAGCTACCGCTACTTATATCGGCTGCACGCGGCGTTCGAAACGCGGAATGTCCTTGGTGAACTTCTTAGGGTCGTCACGCGCACCGTCCTTCCAGTACTCGTACTCGATCCACGCATTCTCAGGCATCTGCTCCTCCATTGCAGCCATCCATTTTCCAAGCTCAGGGCTCAGGGGGATGACACCAGTCTCGAGAACGTACTGGTCCCACAGCTTGATGAGGGCCTGCAGCCTCTCGGGATCCTTCTCCGCCAGGTCGTGGATCTCACCTGGGTCCTTGGCCAGGTTGTATAGCTGCCACTTCTCGGGACCCTTGGGCTTGGGGATGAAGACAATCTTCCAGTCTCCCTTGCGGACGGCGGCGCGACCGCACGTCTCCCAGCCATTGATGAAGTCCTCTTCGTGGACGCGCGACTCCTTGTTAAGCAGGTAAGGCACCATGGACTTGCCACGCATGCCGACAATCTCGCGGCCCTGGTACGTCGGGGCAGGGTGCTTGACGCCAGCCATCTCTAGGATGGTGGGGGCCAAGTCCATGACGGTGGAGAACTGGTGCGTGATGCTGTTGCGCTCGATGCTGTCGTCAAAGAACCCCGTGGGGGGCTTCATGAGGAACGGCACGCGCACACCACCCTCTGTCGTGTAGGCCTTGTACAGACGGCTCGGGGCCGTGGCGGCTTGGGCCCAGCGCGGACCGTACCAGATGAAGGAGTCGCCGTTTCCGAGGTTATCGATGTGGTTGTTGTAGTACTTCTTGAGGTGCTGCATCATGTTGCCCTGCACAATGGGGTAGGTCTCGTAAGCGGCACCCTCGGCGCCATTGTCCGACAGGAAGCACACGAACGTGTTGTCGAGCTCGCCCGTCTCCTCGAGGTAGTTTACCACTTTGCCGACGTTGACATCAATGGACTCGACCATGCCCGCAAACACCTCCATGGCGCGGGCCGAGTTGCGCTTCTCCTCGTCGCTCAGCTCGCTCCATTCCTTGACCTCCTCAGCCGAAACGGGATGGGGCTCAACGTCTTTGGACACCATGCCCAGGTCCTTGAGGCGCTGGAGGCGCTTCTGACGGAGGGCGTCAGGACCATCGTCGTAAACGCCGCGGTATTTGCGGATGAGCTCCTGGGGCGCCTGGAGGGGCCAGTGGGGTGCCGTGAAGGGCAGGTAACCGAAGAAGGGGCGCTCATCTCCGCCCTCCTTGCGGTCCTTGAGGTATTGGAGCATCTTGTCACCGTAGCCATTGGACGAGTACCATCCTTCGGGAAGCTTACGGACGTACTCGCCGTCTTCGCTGTGTAGGGCAATGACACTCATGGTGAGGAACTCGGGCGACTGCTCGCCAGCCTCGAGCTGCGGCTCATAGGCGTAGTGGTTACTACAGGCCGGGAGATGGGCAAAGCTACGCTCGAATCCGCGGACCTTGGGGCTCCTCTCGGGGGTTAGGCCCAGGTGCCACTTGCCCGCCATGAGTGTGTTGTATCCGGCATCACGTAGCACCTCGGGCAGAGCAACGACACTCTCATTAAGGTAGCCTTCATATCCCGGCATACCCCTCTGGACATTGGTAGACATCTTGCCCGAGGGGTCATTCTGACCCGAGATGTTGGTCCACTCGATCAGGTTGCCCAGACCGGCAATGTGGTTGTCGGTACCGGTCATGATCATGGCACGCGAGGGGGAACAGGCGGCGGCGGCGTGGAAATCGGTAAATCGAAGGCCATTGCGAGCCAACTTGTCAATGTTTGGAGTATTGATCTCGCCGCCAAAGCAACCAAGGTCGGAGAAACCCAGGTCGTCGGCGACGATGACGAGGAAGTTGGGCTGCTTAGAGGGCGCCATGATGGAGAGAGGCAGTAATGGGGAGCTGTCACTTTGTTCGTTGTTCTTCTTCGTCTGCTCTTAACAAGCGTGCTACCAGTTAAGTATACTTGCTTGTCTTGCCCTTGTGGTTGATGAGTAGAGCTCTCTACCTTGACAAGAGCCGGGGATTGGACCTCGGGCGTCGGGGTTGGAGTATATAAATGGAGGGGGAGGGGCAGATAGAATGACAGAGGGGAAGAGGGGGAAAGGAAAGGGTCCGATTATCGGTGCAACATTGTCCCATATGCGCGCGAATGAGTTTGCTCGGCTTCCCCTGTTATTGTCCTATTACTCCATAACTTTGTGCATTGTCATACGAGGCATTACTGTCTTGTTACGTAGATGCGTTGCTGTGTGGTTCCGTGGTTGCGCGTTCAAGGGAAGGAGCGACGGCGTAGACGGGTACCCCCGACAGAGCAACTTGCCCAATACAGGAAGAAACGACCGACAACCGAATGATTACTAGCAATGCAGCCTCATAGTAGCAGTACCAGTAGCTTGCCGTAATATTCTTTACGCGACTCCGTACACTGTACTTCAATATTCAATATGCGGAGTAGAAATACGATGAAAGGCAAGTGCCACTGTGCCACTCCGCGCTAGCAGCTGATCGTGCCTTCCCAAGATGGGCCATTCCGAACGCGGAAGAAGAGACCGACTACCGAAGATCATCTCGGTCGGCTTCTCTTTGCCTCCCAACTTCGCCCCCCCTTGACGGGCTTTTGCCCTTCATCTCTACTGGTTCCACTCTTTGACGCGGCGTTTTAACGAGCACGGAGCAGTACCAACAAAGATGTGAATAACCACTGCCCAGACTGTGTAACTCTCTTGGCCGATTGGGAATCTACATCAGCCGCCCCAATCGATACCATTACCCCAGCTTTTCTTCCCCAGGGTTTCGGCTTGCTCCACATCCCATGCGCTCTCTGACGCAGTGGGTCGTCGGGTAAATGGGGATCAAGGACCATCATCATCATTTGACACACATCAGTCCCCTCATTCAACCCAGACCAGCGGTAGCTTGGAGAAATCGGGAGGAAGATACGACGAAACAATCACAAGCCTGCAAACGTTGAAAGTGGACACCATCCTGCTCTTTCACGGGCTTGAAGTGGAAATACCAAGGTTCTGCTACTGTATGGCTGGAGCGCCCGTTGTGGAGCAAAGAGCTGCTCAGATGGTTGATGATTCGACAAGAGGCTGGTTGCGTGATTGACCCCCTGCTGTGTGTGCTCGCCCTCACCTACGAGTACCACGACGACGTACTCTTTTGATCCTGCAACTTGTACTAACTCGATTCAATACATGTAGTAGTGCACTGTATGAGTATTACAACCACTTTCCGACGGCGGCTCTTTTGATATTAAGACAGGTACTACGGAGTACTACTCAGCACTTGTATATATATCATATCCTACCCGTCATGCTTTCCGTCTAAGTTGACCCTCGCTTCTCGACAGGACATCATCAACAACGACCACCGCACCTCTCTCTGTTTCATCTCGGGGACTGTGGCACGTTACTTGATCGCATTATACCCTCCCCGGAATTGTTGCGGAAATGGCTGCCGGAAATAATCTCGGACGCTTCCGGGCCTATTGGCTGGGCTCCGTTGTATGTATGGGCGGCTTTCTGTTTGGCTATGACAGTGGAATGTGAGTTTGCCAACGGTTGCGCCCAAACGGATATCAACAACGGTGATGGGAGCTAATATACAATATCTTTACTGCAGTGTCGGAGGTGTTCTCACCATGGCGTCCTTCGAACGCGACTACGGTTACGGAACAGCGACGGCCACACGAACCAGCTCCCTCGCCGTCGGTCTGCAGCAGCTAGGGGCCTTTGTTGGATGTTTCATTGCTTGGCCTATTACTGCCAGGCTCGGTCGCAAGATTCCCCTCATGATCTTCTCCTTCATCTTCTGCATTGGTGCTATGATCCAGACGATCAACACCGGTTCTCTGTCAGCCTTCTATGTCGCCCGCGTCATCGCAGGATTGGGCCTGGGATCATCCACCGTTGTTACTCCCATGTTCAACAGCGAGATGACCCCTAAGGAGCTTCGAGGCCAGATTGGTTCATTTTTCCAACTTTTCTACACTATTGTACGTCCACCCTTTCAACCCCCCCTCCTTCAATGGCAATCTATTAACACACCTCCAGGGCATCTTTACATCGTACTGGGTCGACTACGGTGTCGCGAAACTACCCAACGACCCTACAAAAGAGTGGCAGATTCCAATTGGACTCCAGATCGTCCCAGCTGCCATGCTTGGACTGGGAACCCTGACTCTCAAGGAAAGCACCCGCTGGTTGACCAAGAAGGGCCGCCACGACGAGGCATGGGAGAGTCTGAAGTGGATCCGAGGCGATGATTCCCAGGCTGTGGTCGATGAAATGGAAGAGATTCGCCAAGGAGTCGAGTTCGAGAACCAACAGACTGAAGGATTCCAGCTCAAAGGTACCGTTGCCTCTGTATTAAGAAGACCAAGGCAATTTACTGACCATCTTTTCAAACAATAGAACTTCTTCAGGTATCCAACTTCAAACAAGTCTCGGCAGCCGTCTGTATCATGATGGCCCAGCAAGCCACGGGAGCCACAGCATTTGCCTACTTTGGTCCCCAGTACTTCTCTTTGCTCGTCGGCCCCGGTGACCAGAACCTCCTCCTGACGGCCATCTTTGGAGCCATCAAGGTCGCCGCCTGTGGCTTCTTTGTCGTCTTCCTCGCCGACCGCCTGTCCCGTCGCCTCGTCATGATTGGTGGTGCCGCCTTCATGGCTGCCTGCCAGATTACCACGGCTGCCGTCGTCAAGGCTAAGCCTCCCCCCACAGAAACCAACTCAGGGGTCACGCCCTCGGGCATTGCCACCATCGCCCTCATCTACCTCTTTGTCATCATTTACAACTTTAGCTGGGGCCCTCTCCCTTGGCCCTACATCTCCGAGTATGTTTATCCCTCTGGCCGTTCCCTACCTGTACTCTCTAGCTAACTTACATTGCCCAGGATTTTCTCCGCTCGTATCCGTGAACCGGGTATGTCCGCTGGCGTTGCCTCACAGTGGCTCTTCAACTTTGTCTTCTCCCTGGCCACTCCGTACATGATGGAGAGCATGGGATGGGGCACGTTCCTCCTCTGGGGTGTCTTTGACATCGTCATTGCCATTGTCGTCTTCTTCTTCATTAAGGAGACCAAGGGTCTATCTCTCGAACAGATTGCCCACCGGGGAGGCGACCAGAGTAAACAGGATGCCGACCATAAGACGAGTGACGATCTCAGTGACTCCCGAAGAGCTACTGTTGATCACATCCCCAAGTGATCCACGCGCCCGGGATAGATCGGCGTCGCAGATGGTGCACATCTTTATAGTATTTAATGCTTGTTTATAGTACTTGACGCGAAATTGTATTTGTATATCTCCTTGACCTCTTACATATGTCCTCCTCATTACATACCCCCCGAAAACAAAAAGCAGCGATAGTATTATGGTATTGTAGAATGCCAGTGGCCCAATCCCCTCCCTCCCTCTCTAAAGAAAACAAAAGCAGGCGACTCCCTTCTAAGGCAATTGCGCTTTGGGGCGGGTAGATTCTTATTCTTACGCCTAAAACGCCAAAGGCTCTTTTGATAACGACCCAAGAGAACTTGAAATTGCCACTACTCGTACGTCTGTCTGATCTTAGACCACAGAGCAGACAGGGCGTTCTCACCCTGCACCTGCCAAGCAGGAGGGGAGGGGGGAGGGGGCACAATGTCCATGGTCCAGCGCTCCTCACCGTCGATGAAGAGACGGTAGTGGAGCTGGCTTTGGCCGTCAACTTCTTCAATGGTGAAGGCGCCAAACTTGGAGGTTCCAGTGGGGATATACCTAGTATAAGGTTAGTAACATAGTCTTTTTTTTCTTCGTGCAGGGGGAGACATACTTAAGCTTGATGTCCTCATCATCCGTCTGCTTGTACGTGTCGAAAAGACCTGAGAACTGGTCGAGAGGGCTGGTGGAGAACTCGTAGGCAGCGGCGGACTGAGGCCAGCGAGAGTCAGGGGGAGGAGGGAACTTGGTGGCGGCGAACTCGTGACGGTCCCCGGACAGGACAATGACGGGGGTGCCCTGGACGCCAGTGTCCCACATGGCCTCGAGGATCCTACTGCGCTCGTCGAGGAAGCCGCCCCACGTGTCCTCGACGTTGATGGGCCAGTTCTTGGTGAAGGGGACGGACGAGGCGACAAACTTCCACCTGATGCCGCGGGGCATGGGGCGGGCGAGCCAGGCGAGGAAGTCCTCGAGCTGGTCCTGGCCGAGCATCGTCTTGTCCGGGTCGTCAGAGGGAACGCCGTTGTTGGATCGGTAACTACGCGTGTCCAGGAGGAAGAAGCTAGCAGGGCCCTGGGCGAACTCGAACCACGTGGCGTCCTGGCGGCGGGCGCTGGAAGATCCGGCCTTGGTAGCCGCAGGAGGGTTCAGGTTGCCCTGGTAGATGTTGAAGGGCTCAACGGCGGCCTTGTACAGGCTAGCCTCGTTGCCACCGGACCAGTCGTTGGAGATCTCGTGGTCGTCGAGCACATGGATCCAGCTCAGGTTCTGTGCCACGGGGGCCCAGTCGGGCGAAGCGTACACCTGGCGGTACTTCATGCGGTACTCCTCCACAGACTTGCCGAAGCGCTGGGGCACGTCAATGTAGATAAAGTCGCCGAGGAAGAGCATGAACTGCGCGCCCAACTCGGGAAGCTTTGCAGCCAGGGGGCGGAGGCCGGGGATGGCGAGGGCGTGGTCGAGAGGGTTGTAGGGGAAGCGGGGCAGGATGCACGACGTCGACAGGAACGTGTACTTGCCGTCGTGGTACTCTGGCATCTGGCCCGGCTTAGGGGCCGACAGGAACTCGCCCGAGTGGTTGTTAGATGTGCGCCACTCGTAGACGCGCTGCTGGGAGTGGATCAGAGGTACGGTGACGGCTCCAGTAAAGTCGGTCTCGTCGGTCGTCGAGTGGATGACACCCGCAGTGTGCCAAAGCGTGTTATCAAACGGCGGCTGCGGATCCTTGATATGGATCTCGATGCTGACGGGCATGGCGGCCTGGTCGGGCTCACGAATGAGGAACTTGGCCTCGTTGTGTGAGGCGTAGCCGAGACGGGCAAAAGACAGGTCATCGACGGGGTATAGCCATCTCCCGCGGTAGAGAGCGTCGGCCGTCAAGAGGACGAGCGCGAGGTTGATGACAAAGGTCAGGGCAGACGACCAGAAGTGCCTGACGCTGGGGGCGCCCCAGAGGAGAATCTTCCAAGGCTTGGTGTCATGCTCGCCGAGGACGACATCCTCTTCGATCTTGACATCATCAGTGACAACGGCAGAGCGCCCGTTGGAGGAAGGGCTAACAGTCTCCTCAACGGTGGCGGTGATCTTGTCCTCGCGGACCTCGAGGGTTGGCGCGGCGTAGTATGCGGTGATGAAGGACGGGACGTATGCAGCGAAGCATGCAAAGACAACGGTCGGGAAAACAGCCTATCGGATGAGAAAAGTGTGGTCAGCTTAGGCAAGGGGTTTCGGCGTGGATCCTCAACGGCTCCGAGGGTTCCGGCGGGCGCGGCTGATCCGGGTGACATACAGGGAACTAGAAACAGAGATAGAGTTAGTAAGGAAGCGATATGATATCTGATTCTGATCTAAGGACGCGACGTACCAGTCGGAAGAAGACGATGGCTGCGAATCTCAACGCCGTGGATGAGACCCTGGCCAGGATCCGTTGGACGGCCATGGCGAGCAGCTTGTTTAATGAATGTGAACACAAGAGACTAAGAAGGAAATAATAAGGCCCTAAGATTTATGAAAAAGGAGGGGTATATAACGAGAGTGAAGAAATCAGAGACACGTGTAGCCAGCACACTTCATGTCTAATACTTGTTTTGTTTGGTTTGCTCTCGTTGGAGCATAAGAAAATCAGGAGACAGAGAGCTTGACCCCGAATGAGGTCACCACCAGGGGACACGGGTAAAGTGCGTAAGCAGGCATTGGCTGCTACGCCACTGGCAGTTGGGGGGAGCTGGCGCCACAACTCATTTAACTGCATTGTGGCGTTGAGGCCGCCGTGGCCGATGTTTCACATTTTTAGATCTGTGGCTGATGATTGATATTATGTGGCTAGTGAATTTTTCTCGCTACCGCTGTCTTATTGAATATTTTCGGCATCGGCGCTGCTGTAATTCCGCCCCGCCATAGGTGGCTGCTGGCTGTTGCTGCTGCGTCGTGGCACTAACCCCCTTGTCCCCCATGAGCTGGGATCAACTTGTCGTGACGAGAGTCGACGGTCCATAATACACCACACCGAGCACACGCGACAATCTCCATCACCCGCCACGATGAGACTTCTGACGCTGACGCTTGGGCTCATCGCCCTCTTCGTTACCAATGTCGCCGCCACGGCATTGACCTACAACCTCCAGGCGCACGAGAAGGCCTGCTTCTACGCCGAGACCAAGAAGGACAACGAGAAGGTGGCATTCTACTTTGCCGTACGTCGCACCACCACGAAGACCATCCACCGATCACGAATGCAACCATACACGCATCGGGGAACGCTTTACTTGGAATCTTCTGCTGACACGAATATTATACTGTTATAGGTGCAAAGCGGTGGATCATTCGATGTCGACTACATTGTCGAGGGTCCCAACAAGAAGGTTATCCTGGAAGGCGAGAAGGAGCGCCAGGGTGACTTTGTCTTCACTGCTCAGACACTCGGAATCTACTCATTCTGCTTCAACAACGAGATGAGCACATTTTCCGACAAGTTTGTCGACTTTGAGATTTCGGTACGGCGCGCCCACACCGCACGCATCAACTGGATAAAGAAAGTCAGGGAGCATCGTCAACTAACAGGTGCACTACACAGGTCGAGAACGAGTCGCGTGCCGAGCTTCCCTCCAAGCAGGGCACTTCCCCCGAGCAGACGTCGGTCCTCGAGGAGTCCATCTTCAAGATCTCCGGCCAAATCTCCACCATCTCGCGAAACCAAAAGCACTTCCGCACGCGCGAGAACCGTAACTTCAGCACCGTCCAGAGCACTGAGAAGCGCATCGTCAACTTTAGCATGATTCAGATCGTCTTGATTATGTGCATGGGAGCTCTGCAGGTGTTTGTTGTCAGGTTCTTCTTCCAGGTATGTGCCCCCCCCATCCCCTCCCCTTAGACTCCTCTCTAGACTCGCAATTACTGATAAACATTGCAGGGCGCACGCAAGGGTTACGTTTAAAGAACGGTGGACAAACAAAAAGGAGAGTAACGAAGCATTTCATGCAAGGGTTATGGGTTTTTCTGTTTTACTTTTATGAGGCGCGGGTTCCCCAAGAGAGGCTTCTTTTTCGGATATGCTGTATGGGTTTTTTTGGGCGTGAAGCGCCGGGTTAAGCGAGGGTGTGTCATCATATATCGCAAGCATGGTATTATTAGCTTGCATCTTACGGAGCGGGCAAAGGGAAAATGGTGTGAATATATACGTAAATCCGCATAATTTTGTTTGCCCTCGGACGATTGTTATTGTTGTTATTTTCGCCGGAGCTAGGAGTAGAGAGCTCTAGCATGAGTGTGTCTGTCCGCGCTAACATGTGTCGATGAAATTGTGGCTAGTGCATCTACTAGACTAAGCCACAGTGGCGCACGTGAGATGAAATTCCCAACTTGCCGTCGTGCTCATCACGCCAAACTTTGTCCTCGTAACCACCCAAACAACAATTTTTCCCTCCCTCCCCCCAAACGACAATGGCATCGATAGCCTCATCACTGCAGGCTGCGCTCCCGAAGCCCAAATACACGGGCGAGGAGGAACAGGTGCCGCGTCACGCGCAGCAGCGGGGGCCGCGCATCGTCGGCGCCGGACAACTCGACGAGACGCAGGTCGTCTTGAAGCGATCGGGCCCTCCGCCATACGGCCAGCGATCAGGATGGCGCCCGAGGGGCCAAGAAGATTTCGGTGATGGAGGCGCGTTTCCAGAAGTTCCCGTGGCCCAATACCCGCTCGGCATGGGAAAGAAGGGTGAGACGACGAGCAACGCGTTGGCCGTACAGGTTGACGCCGAAGGCAAGGTGAAATACGACGCCATCGCCAGACAGGGCCACACTGAGGGCCGCATCGTGCACACCTCTTTCAAGGACCTCATTCCCCTTAGGCAGCGAGCCGACGCGGGAGAAATCGACCTATCGCGACCAGACAAGGAGGCCGTCGCGGCGACGGCAGACAAGACGCGAGACGCACTAGCCAAGCTCGTCAGCGGCGCCGTGGCCGCGCAGAAGCCCAAGAATGTCAACACAGGCAACCGAAAAGATGCCACGTTTGTGCGATATACCCCGGCGAACCAGATGGGCGACAACTCGAAGAAGCAAGACCGAATCATGAAGATTGTCGAGCGGCAAAAGGACCCGATGGAGCCCCCCAAGTTCAAGCACAAGAAGATTCCCCGCGGACCGCCGTCGCCTCCGCCACCTGTCATGCACTCGCCGCCACGCAAGCTCACAGCCGAGGACCAGGAGGCGTGGAAGATCCCGCCCCCCGTGTCCAACTGGAAGAACCCCAAGGGCTTCACGGTGCCGCTGGACAAGCGGTTGGCGGCCGACGGGCGTGGTCTCCAGGATGTCATCATCAACGACAAGCACGCCCAGGTTACCGAGGCCATCAAGATGGCGGAGCGCCACGCGCGCGAAGAGGTGCAGCAGAGGGCCAAGATGCAGCAACGCCTGGCCGAAAAGGAGAAGATGCAAAAAGAGGACAATCTGCGCAACCTGGCCCAGCAGGCCCGTGCGGAGCGTTCCGAGACACGCAAACGTCGGGACTCAGCGGGCTCCAGAGACTCACGCGACGACGACGACGACTCGAGGAGGTCGCGCTCCCGATCCGGCAGCTACAGCAGCTACTCGGGATCCGGCAGCGAGGATGAGGAGGACAGAGAGATTCGCGAGCGCGAAAAGGTGCGCAAGGAGAAGCTCCGCGACGAGGAGAGGAAGCTGCGCCAGAACCGCATGGGTGCCGAACGGCGCATGCAGGTCATGGCCCGCGAGCAGAACCGTGACATCTCGGAGAAGGTGGCTCTGGGCCTGGCCAAGCCTACCCAGTCCAAGGAGACAATGTACGACTCGCGCCTGTTCAACCAGTCCAGCGGCTTCGACAGCGGCATCAACGAGGACAACCCTTACGACAAGCCCCTCTTTGCCGCCCAGGACGCCATTAGCAGCATCTACCGTCCCAGAGCCAATGTGGATGACGATGACGACCCGGAGGCTGGAGACAAGGAGATGGCCAAGATTCAAAAGTCGAGTCGGTTTGGTGAAGCTCTAGGAAAGGGTACATTCAAGGGAGCTGGTGAAGTCGAGGTCAGTCTTTTTTTCCCCTTCTTCTTCCCTCACTATACCATCTACAGATATATGATGTTAACAGGGGTTTGTTCCGTATTACAGGCCCGCGAAGGACCCGTCCAGTTCGAGAAGGATGCCACAGACCCTTTCAACGTCGATAAGTTCCTCTCCGAGGTGGAGCAGTCTACGACGTCGAAGCGAGGGTACGGTCTACAGGATGAGGGAAGCAGCAGCAGGAAATCGAAGCGGGCTCGCGTCGAGGGTGAGGACGACGATTAAAGGCATGTTACATGAGGCAGGGCATTATATATGTTGTACACTTTTTTCTTTTATCACCCACAATCTTTCTAATATGAATGTCACTGCTGAAGCAGCTGTCAATTTTCACCATCTCTGAGCTGAAATGTATACTACTCCTTCTACTACTGCTACTTGTCGAGTCTTCAGTGCCAGTACGCACCTCGCTTGTTCCATGTGGTGTCTCACCAGACGGATCAAAGGATGGTCTATTCTATGTGTCTCTGCCAGCATACTCTTGCTTCTTGGCAATCACCACCATGACGCAAATGGTCATGATTTCGCCGACGACAAGACCGAGCTCCATTATAACAAACATGGACTGATGACCTGATGACCTAGCGGAGCATACGGAGTCTCTACATCTAGACATTCCGTTCCCAGACATGCCGGGGTTTATCCAGTGCCAAGCAATATAATAGAAGGCGTCAACTCGGTTCCCGGTTCACTTGGCGCTCCGGGGAAACAAAGGACTTGGCAAGTGGTGTGGGGACAATGTTGGAGTAAGCGCACGAGTAAGCGCACAGCCAGCCTCATCCAAGTTGCTCTCGATGATGATAGATCCATCCTAGATCTGTGTTTTTCCCGGCTTAGAAAACATCGATGGGCTTCAATTGGAGCAAATGCATCCCACGTCCAGTTCGAGGACAATTGACAACTCCTCCATGATCAATTGAAAAGCAATTGGAGTTGAGGGAGAGACTCGATTCATGGAGGCCTTCCCCGCACGGTACCCTCTGTGTGTGTGGGGTTGAAGCTGGGGATCTTCACTCTCGGTATACCGTATAATAACACCATGCTAGCTCCCCCCGGTCCCGCTGAGAGGATATCAAATCATACTATGACGGTGCGTTATTTACCATTGTCATCAAGTTGCAGCTCAGAATACAGACTAGGGGTGCCTTGGAGTCTTGGCCCTCCAGTTGTCGCTACATACAGAGGCATGTGGTCCTTTGGATAGTCATGCACATGTTGATGTATGAGTGATGTTTTCGGCAAGGTGGCCGCGGAGGTGGCCGCGGGGGGTGGCCGCGGCAGTCTCTCGGGTGCCACTCACACAATAACCTTGAACGTACGTTCTAACTCTATCCATCATGCTTCTAGGGCAGTGCCGATCTCTACCTCCCCGGAAGATTGAGTGCTAGCCTCAACCTCTTGCGTCCATGTCGACAGACTAGTCGACCGCATTGTCATTGCCATGCGGCCTCCAGACTAGCGAGAAGAGGCAGCCCTGTGCATACATTCGACCAATGCTCTCTACAAGTATAAAGGTCGCGATGGCTCGCCATTGTCCCTCCCAGATTCAACTCACCATCCCTACACCATAAGGGACCACATTGCCTGCCTTGTTCAACATGATGGTCAGCTCCCGTTCTAGACTCCTCTTTGGAGCCACGGCCTTCCTATCAGCCCTGACAGTTGCCCAAAGTCAAGCCTCCACCGGTGTGCAAGCCGATGGGAAGTCGTTCGCCCTCAATGGCAACGGCGTCTCTTACCGCTTCCACGTTAATGACAACAACGGCGACCTGATTTCCGACCACTTTGGCGGAGCAGCCACCGAATCCATCCGCCTTCCTCCTCTCGCCGAGGTGCACGGGTGGACAGATACCTTGAACCGCGAGCGTCGTGAGTTTCCCGATGTGGGCCGTGGCGACTTTCGCACTCCGGCGGTGCAAATCCGCCAGGGCGAGGGTACCCCCGTGAGTGCCCTACAGTACAAGTCCCACGAGATTATTGAGGGGAAGCCCGAGCTGTCGGGACTCCCGTCGACATGGGGCGATGCGGACGACGCGACAACGCTGGTGGTCACGCTACACGACAAGCACAGCGGCGTCGAGGCCGCGCTGTCGTACTCCGTCTTCCCCAAGCACGACGCCATCGCGCGCAGCGTTAACATCACCAACCATGGCGACGCCAATGTGACCATTGAGAAGCTGGCCAGTCTGAGCGTCGACCTGCCGTACGAGGAGCTCGACATGATCAACCTACACGGCGAGTGGTCGCGCGAGGCCCAGCGCAAGCGCCGACCTGTCGACTACGGCACCCAGGGCTTCGCCAGCAACGTCGGCTACTCGTCGCACCTGCACAACCCGTTCCTCGCTGTCGTCTCCGCCGACACCACCGAGTCTCAGGGCGAGGCATGGGGTTTCTCCCTCATCTATACGGGCTCCTTCTCAGCCGAGGTGGAGAAGGGCTCGCACGGTTTCACCCGGGCCATTCTGGGCCTGAACCCATCCCAACTGTCGTGGAAGCTGGCACCCGGTGAGACCTTCACTTCTCCCGAGTGCGTGGCCGTCTACTCGGACCAGGGCGTGGGCGGCATGTCTCGCAAGTTGCACCGTCTGATGAACCGCAACCTCATCCCGTCTCGCTGGGCCAAGGCGGAGCGCCCCATCCTCCTCAACAGCTGGGAGGGCATCGCCTTCGACTTCAACGAGACCAGGGTGGAGACGTTGGCCCGCGAGACAGCAGACCTCGGCTTGAGCATGCTCGTCCTGGACGACGGCTGGTTCGGCGACGAGTACCCGCGCATAACCGACAATGCCGGACTGGGCGACTGGATCCCGAACCCGGACCGCTTCCCCAACGGTCTCACCCCGGCAGTCAACTACACCAACAGCCTGGACGTGGCGCACCACGAGGACCGGAAGCTCAAGTTCGGCCTGTGGGTGGAGCCCGAGATGGTGAACCGTAACTCGACGCTGTACCACGAGCACCCGGACTGGGTGCTCCACGCGGGCGACTACGAGCGCACAGAGATGCGCAACCAGCTGGTCCTCAACGTCGGGCTCACCGAGGTGCAGGACTTCATCATCGAGGCCGTGTCCGACGTCCTGCGCAACAGCACGGGCATTTCGTACATCAAGTGGGACAACAACCGCGGCATCCACGAGGTGCCCAACCCGCAGGCGTACCACCGCTACATGCTGGGTCTGTACCGCGTGCTGGCCGAGCTGGTCGACCGCTTCCCCGACATCCTGTGGGAGGGCTGCGCCTCGGGCGGCGGCCGCTTCGACCCGGGTATGCTGCGCTACTTCCCCCAGACGTGGACCTCGGACAACACCGACGCTCTCGACCGTTTGGCCATCCAGTTCGGCACCTCGCTGGCCTACCCGCCCGCCGCCATGGGCGCCCATGTCAGTGCCGTGCCCAACGGCTACACCAAGCGCGTCACCCCATTTCAGTTCAGGGGCCACGTCGCCCTCATGGGTGGCAGCTTCGGCTTCGAGCTGGACCCGGAGGAGATGTCCAAGGAGGAGAGGTCCAAGGTTCCCGGGCTGGTCGCCCTGGCTGAGCGCATCAGTCCCCTGGTTCTCGAGGGTGACGTCTACCGCCTGCGTCTGCCCGAGGACTCCAAGTGGCCTGGTGCCGTGTATGTCGCCGAGGACCAAGAGTCGGCTGTCCTCTACGCTTTCCAGTCGCAGGGTGTGGCTAACCACGCTGGCCGACCCGTCTTCCGTCTCCAAGGTCTTGATCCGTCGACGCGATACCGTCTGGAGGTGTTTGGCGGTGATGAGTATGGCAAGAACGCCACTTACTCAGGCCTGACGCTCATGAATGTCGGTCTGCAGTTTGCCTTTGAGGGGGATTATGACAGTAGGGTTGTCATTCTGAACAAGGCCTAAAGGCTTGGTTATGAACGACCCGGTGAAAATTGAACACAGCCTTCGCCTCATGTTTCCGCTTGCCGCGCCGGTGTCTTCTGTCCAAGGGGGTAATGCGCGATGCACACCGCTAATAATGAAAATGCAAGTATATAGGAAATAGTAGAGTATTTTTAAAATTAATAACAAAAGAAAGAGGGTATATTCAAAGTCTTTGACCGTCTTTAATCATCCATGTCTTGTAACATCCGCGTCCATCCCACCCATTAGAAAACCCCCCAAGTAATAAAGTAAAATTATAAGCCGTTTATAGCATCAGTCCAGTTCTTTTTCCTGCTAGCTTCCAAAGTTTACTGCTTAGCGTGGTCCTTGAGCACCTGGACAGCCTCATCCCAGCCACGCGACTCGGCCATCTCAATGACAGTCTGGCCCATCTCCTCGCGAGCCTCGAGGTCGATGCCACCGCCCTTCTCGAGAACAATCTTGAGGACCTCAATGTCACCGAGCTCAACGGCCTGGAACATGGCGTTCCACCCGCGGTACATCCTGTTAGGATCGGCACCGTGGTCAAGGAGCATCTCGAGGATGGCCGTGTCCTCGCCGTGGTACCTGCGCAGGGCCTTCACGACAGGCAGGTGCTCTCCGGGGGCGTTGACGTCGGCGTTGCCGCCGTTGGGGTCGAGGAGGTACTCGACGATCTCGCGGTGGTCCTCGCGGATGGCACTGGTGAGGGGGGAGAAGACACCACCGTTCTTGTCCTCGACAGAGACTCCGGCGGCCAGGAGCATCTTGACCGACTCGAGCTGGTTGGCGACGACGGCGCGCTCCACGACGCCCTTAAAGACGCGCGGCTCGGCCAGGACGTGCAGGATACGGCGCAGGATGGCGGGCGTGTGCACGGCCATGAAGACGGGCCAGTCCTCGCCGCGCTTGTTGGGGTCGGCGCCGCGCGCGATGAGCATGTCGATCATGTCGAGGCGCTTGTCGCGGATGGCCGTCGTCAACGGGGATCGGCCCTTGGGGCACCTCTCGTTGGGGTCTAGGCCCTTGTTCAGGAGCCACTCCAGCGCGTCCATGTTGTTGCAGGCCACCGCCGTCTCGATGATGCCCTTGGGGCTGGTGAGGTCCGCGCCGGCCTTGACCAGGTCGGGAAGGAAGCGCAGGCGGTTGTGAGTGATGCACTTGAAGGCGGGGTACTCGCTGGCGGGGACGTTGGGGTCGGCACCGTTGCTCAGAAGAAGGTGCAGGATGTCGGAGCGGTTGTCACGGATAGATGTGCAGAGAGGCGTGTACACGCCATCCTTCTTGGCGTTGGGGTCGACCTTGGCCTTGAGAAGCACGCGGATTGACTCGATGTTGTTGACACTAGTCGCCAGCTCCATGATACCGGGGGCCTTGCGAGCGTCAGCGCCACGGTCGAGGAGGACCTTCAGGCAGGGGGCGCGGTACGTCGCCGGCCACAGCATGTGCTTGGGTCCGGGGAGGTTGGGGTCCGCGCCGTTGTCGAGGAGGCAGGTGACAATGTCGGTGCGGTGGCAGGTGATGGCCTCGAACAGGGCCGTCTTGCCCTCGGTCGTCTTGGCGTTGGGATCCGCGCCGTAGTGCAGCAGCATCTCAATCAGGTGAGGAGGCGTCTTCTTGTTGATGGCGATGGTCAGGAGCGTCTCACCCTCGGCGCTGAGCTGGTCGACATCACCACCGTACATGAGTAGCAGGTGGGTGATGGAGACGTTGTTGCTTCCGGCAGCCAGAACGGTGGCAGACTCCTGCTCCTCGTGGCCGGCCTTGAGGTTGGGGTCGGCACCGTACTTGGCCAGCATGGCGGCGCCAGGCAGGAAGCCCTTCTCGACAGCGGCGATCAGGGGGGTCATGCCCTCACGGTCGCGGTCATTAGGGTCGGCGCCGAAGCGGAGGAGAAGACGGATACACTGAGCGTGCTGTCCGCGGATGGCGTCGATGAGAGAGTTGATCTCGGGGCCCGTGTTGGGCGACACACCGCGGTCGAGGAGCTGCTCAACCAGTCTGTGGTTGCCGGCGCGGACGGCCGAGATGAGAGCGCCCTTGAGACCGGCGCCGTCGCCGCTACCGGGGCTACTGCAGCGGGGGGTCCACCGAGGGACAGAGGTGGGGCTGGCCTTGAGATGGACGACACCCTTGGCGGTGCTGCCAAGGTCGAGACCAGCCATCTCCTCGAGGATGGTCTCATCTGAGTTGGAACCGGCGCCCGAGTGCTGCGAGAGGGCCTCGTCGAGGGCGCTGGCGTGGACGTGGCCGCCGGACTTGCCAGTCTGGCTGTGACGCTCGTCGACGGAGCTGGGGCTGGTGGCGGTCCAGCGACGGGCCTCGCTCATGGCGTTGCTCTCGTCAGGATGGGCGGCGCCGTTGCTGCGGCTCATGAGAGATGAGCCCTCGGCCATCCAGGGCAGGGGTGGTAGCGAGGGCTGCTCATGCTGCGAGTGAGAGTGGGAGGACTCGTGGGAGAGGGTGAGCTGGCGTTGAGGAGGGGCGGGGTTGGGGAATGAGGGGGGCGGGACATTGATGACGGACCGCGACCCGGAGGCGGAGCTGCTCTTCTTGGAGTCGAGCCTGTCGAGGGCGGCCTGAAGACCGGTGAGGCCGATGCCTGTGCCGCTCTGGACCTTGTCCTCGCCCAGGCTCCACTGGAACATGAGGGAGCTGACCTGGAGGCTGTTGCGGTTGACCTCGAGGGAGTGGGACATCTTGTGGAAGTCCATGTCGCCAAAGAGCTTGCTGAGACCCCTCTTCATCTTGCTCATGGTGCTGTGCTTGCGCTCACCGTCGAGGGCGCGGATGAGCATCTGGTCCAGGACGTTGAAGTCGGCCTGGCATAGGCGGAACTTCTTCTCCATCTCTGATAGCAGCTCGTTGGGAAAGAACTGCTTGGTGCGCGAGCACTCCTCCAGACCGGCCTGGATGGACAGGAGGACGTGGCATGTCGAGAGGAACTCGTGTGCGAGGATGTCGGTGCCGCCGTGTAGGTGCGAATGCGTCACCGAGGTCAGGTACTCGAGGAGGTGGACGGCGATCTTGTCGCCAAAGTCGGTCGTCCGCGTGCATACGTCGAGGCATTGCCCCTGGTACTTTGCTGAAGCAGCCATGATTTGTGACCTGTGGTAGAAAAAGGCGCTGCCGGAGTCTTGATGACAGACAGCAACACACACGCGCGTTGAAATGGAAGTTGTCGAAAGGGGGGGAAGAGACAACAAGAGGAAGATCGCAAAAAGCGAAGTCGGTTTCCGAAAGAGGAACACACGCCTTCCAATACTACCTGCCTTCCCTATATAAAAAGGATAGACAAGTAAGAGAAAAAAACAGAGATTTCGGCTGTTGGGATTTGAACGTGGGGGGGAAGAAGGAGAGACACGGCGAAGAGGAGGGATCCAGGAGACTTAGTTTCAAGTGGATTCCTATCCTAGCTACAGCCTACCCATGATATAATAAACGGAGTAGACTAGGTCCTCCTTATATCCTAGAATGCATGCATGCATATGCCATGCGTGCATGGGTATGAAGAAAAATTTCCCCTCAAGAGAGTCAAATGGGCTCTACTCCGTAAAGGCCAAGACCCAAGAGTGTCCCGGTTTTGCGAGCTTCAATACTCTGTGGCATGTAATCCCAAGTTGCGGAGTACGAGTACGAGATCGTAGATGGATCGTACCTTGTACGTCCGGACTCACGGAGTATAGTAGTATGTCAGTAGTTTACTAGTATCAGTAGTTTACAACGTCTTTCTAGCAAGTAGTACAACGTGCATATTGCTCGCAGCGGCGTACTCGTAGTCTAATCGAGGCTGGGGCCATCCTTGACGCCTCCCGGACCTTGACGCCTCCAACGGCCCAAACGAGCAAATTGAGGACTAACGGGGACAACGGCGTTGGAACAATTGCCAATAGCTTCACCTCTCACTCAGCTGGTGGCCAACCAGGTAGTCAGGTATCTTGAACTCCAGATATACTCCGAGAGTTGTGTGTGAGGGCTGAGAATCGTACCTACCCAGGGCCCCGTACAACGACTACAACTAGTTACATGTACTCCGTAATTCGACTTGGCGTTACCGACGTCGTATTTGCTCCATCTGCGCACGCTCCGCGGAGAGATCCGGCGTCTAGGATTATCGACTGAGCTAGGCGATAACCCGCAAGGCGCCGGACTATAGCTCCAAGCCAGGAGTGATGGCGCCGTTTCACTAGTACGAGACTACGGGCCCCCCCGGTCAAACCGGGACCAGGGACCAGGGACCAGGGACCAACTAGTAGTAGGTGGTACTCGTAGTACGAGTACTCGCACGTACAACAACCGACGATGAGTATTTACTCGTACTACTATTAGTTTAGCCTTGGCTGAGCTTGGTGCCAACAGGCAGGGGAGGCAAACTGGGAGAATCTCTTCATCGTGGCTATACATGGCGAGCGCGGCTGTCCGCCGAGGCTACATTGCCATCTGCAGTAATACATGTAGTGTAAGAGTTATGTACTCGATAAGCTCCACTAAATACGGAGTTTGCTTAATTACCACTAGCACCTACGTAGTTATAACTTGTCGTCCTCCATCCTCCGTAAACTATTGAGATTCTGGCGTTGCTCCGTTGATACTATCGTCAACGATACCCACTTGGCCGTTGGGATAGTAGCACGTCTTTATGTTCTTATCAATACTGGCACCTCTTTTTAGTCGTAGCTTACGAAGCATGGAAATCATTTGGAAATCTCTGTCGTGGCAACTACTACTACTATTAATGTATACAACTATATCCTCTAGTCCCAGACGCCATCCTCCTTCTTGGAAAGGGGGCCGAACGGACACCACGGAAGAAAACTGCTGCTAGTAGCTCCCATAGTTACTTGGCCGCTCCGTAGTAACTCGCAGTGAGATAGAGATTATCACCAGACTAATGCAAACCAATACACACGCTTACAAGGTCCAGAACAATGGTGACGCAGACCCCTGAAGTGCCGTCCTCTTCAACTTTCACACGTGGTTTACCGTCAATGTCATGATTTTGCCCCCATTGTCCTGTGCTCCTTTGACCTAGTGACTATGATCCCTAACCCAAGGAACGAGGGTCTCTCAATCTCATTACCTATTACTCCACGCAAGCCTCCACGCCGATGTGGGCCGGACAAAGATACCCATGGCCTTACGCAGTAATTGATATGCCTGCTTCACTCTGTTGTCCCCCCCCCCCCTGCTGGCCCTTGCTAGTAGTAAAGATAGCCAAACAGACACTCAACACACAATCTGCTGTTGCGGAGAAGAAGGACAGGTTGTAGTAGCGGCGGTGTTTTTCCCCCGTAAGCTCCGTTATTTATCTGCATTGGAGCTCTTTTGCGCACATCATCATGTCGTTTATATCCTGCAGGTCGTCGGATTTGGATATTGCTGCTTCTGTCCCCATGTTCGATTGTTTGAAAGAGAAAAAAAAGGATGAACCAACCCCATTCTCTTGCAGGCTGTTGCAGGTTGTTGCAGCAGGGGTTCAATGTTGAGTTGAAAAGGACTGAAGTTGTGCCCGAGACATCCCCAGTTTAACTGCCGTTTCATTTACTATCCGTCCTACAGCTACCCTTTGGTCTCTGCACAGACGTACGGAGTAATCTCAGTCTATCTACGAATATGGGTCTTGACGAGTTTGGAGTCGTACAGGTAGATGGCCACAATACGACATGGAGTATGTACGGTCAGTGTATTACCAGTGTATGTAGGACTATGATCATGGAGTAATAGTATGCACTCTCTCGGGTTCGACAAACTCCGCACATAATGACAACATTTCAACAAATTCTGCATGGCCCCCCTCTCGAGATGTTCAACTCCTCAACTCCTACTTACCCCCACCCAAAACAAGCAGGGGTATCACGTGAGAATCTTTGCACGGTTTATTTGTCCGACGGGCGGACGGGTGGACGGGTGTAACCTAGAGCACATGTACGGAGTAACCTATGAGAGATCAGAGCCTACATGTAGCTACTCCGTACATGTAAATTGATGTCAATCCTAATACGACTCTCTGTTGGTGATGACCTGGAGATTGTAATATTAATATGTGTCTGACCATTATGCGTGCATATGCTGTTATAATACGACATACGAGGTTATTACCTGCACTATGTCGTGTAAGAGTAGTACTCCGTACTCCGTACATTGAGTATATGCATGGTCCGATTCCTGCATTCAATTCTGCCAAGATTATGTAGTAAAAAGCAAATAAATCATCCGATCATATGTCACTTTTCTTTTTCCCTTCCTTCCTTTTTCCTTTGACTGCCATTCTTTCTTTGCTTTTTGTAGATCATTCGTTTTCTGTCAAGATCGAATGCTTATTGCATTTTGGCGTGTTATAACACCCGTCACACCCGTCTACTCCGTACAGCACATCCGACTCCTCCCGGGTATACATCTACAACCAACAGTGATGACGTGAGGTCAATGTCTTAGAGAATCAAATAAATGGCCCTCCTCCTCAATCCCCGAGTTCCAAGATCAGTCGTTCTCAACCGGTGAGACTAAACCTCGTAAACCTGTACTTGTACTTGATCGAATGCTCTAGTACAGTTCTGAAACCCCTCAACCAACATGTCCTCATCAACCACCAAACCCCTCCTCCTAGTCGCACCACTACTATCATCAACGGCAACCCTCCTCTTCGCATGGGACCAACACCTCTTCCTCTCCCTCCTGACGCATCCAGCCGTATCCACACCAATCACCACCGGTCCCGAGATCAATCGCCACGCCGGCACCAACGCCCTCCTCCCACCTTACTTCCGACGCTTCTTCCGCCGCGGCCTCGGTCGCGTAGTCTCCTTCCTCGCCGTGACGACCTGGTCGTCCCTGGGTGCAGTGTACCTGTACTCGGGCTCCCTGCTGCGTCCCAGGGGTAGTCTGAGCTGGTACCTCGGCGCTGCCGGCCTCGCCGTCGGCCATCTCCTCTTCGTTCCCGCTGTGGCCTACCCTATAAAGAGTATCACTGAAAACGAGGGTGGCGGTGTCGAGGTCGGTGCCATAGCCGAGAAGGATGCTGTTGATGGTGCGGGGGAGAAGAAGTTGTCCAATGTGGACTACCTCAACCGTTGGCTTCGTGCCAATCTCGTCAGGACTCTTACTACTGACACCGGTGCTTGGATCTGCGCCATCGTTGCTGTGACCAAGACTTTTGCTGCTTGAGCAGGGTCAACAGCAGCTTAACCTATACCGTGGCCATCATCACAATTCATGACTTGGATGGTACCTCGAGAGAGCTAGATTGATGAGACATCTGTACATATGAATAACGACACACTTCACTCACAGCTAATTGTATATATTTGTAAGAAATAAGAATCAAATAAAACTAAACGTATGCCATTTCCGTTCGCGGAAAACAAGAAAACAAGTCCCAAAACAAAAGCTAACTGACATCCTCCACGAATACCCTGTCAAGTCATTCTACCGCTCTAGCTTCGACCCCTACTAGTATCACATTCCTGTGGCCTTTCCCAGATAATCAGCAGCGGCTGATCCTATCTAGAACCACTCACCACCCAGCCAGCGGTTGACAAAGTCAATCGACGACTTGGGCTGGTCCATGGGCACCATGTGGCCGGCCTGGTAGATGCGCATAAAGGTCAGGTTGCCGCTCGACTTGACCTGGCCGTACGACTTGTCCTTGGACTCGCTGGCCGTCGAGGCGACGAGGTCCTCAGACTTGGCCTTGGAGTAGGCCTGGTGACCAGACCACTCGAGCTCGTTGGTCCAGGCCTCGTTTCCGAGCCAGTTGCAGATGTAGTCAACGTCGCCGGCGTAGATGAGGACGGGGATCTCCTCGAGGATCTTGGGGACAAGCTCGTGGTACGGCTTCATCCAGTCACCGGCAAAGACAAAGTTGCGGTTAATGTCAAAGTTGCAGCTGTCGTAGCTGTCAACCTCGGCACCGACAGCCTTGCGGACAGACTCCTTGTTCAGGAAGTCAGACGTCCAGCCGACACCAGGGTAGCAGAGGTTGGAGTCATCCTCGCAGGGGCCGCGGATGTCGTAGACGTTGCGGCCAGTGCGCTGGTAGGGGCCGATCATGGCGTTGTTGCAGTAGATGGTGGCGGGAACGCAAGACCAAGCGCTTCCAGAGCTGTAGCAGCTGTTGATGAGAGACTGGCAGCGAGGGAGGGCGTTGTCCATGCTCTGGCACTCGCTCTCGCTCAGGACAGCCTCGTGGCCACCCTCACCGCAAGCCATGGGGCGGTAGTAGGCGTACTGGGTGTAGGGGTCGGTGATACCGTTGCCAATCAGGATGCTCTTGAGGTTGATGTTGCGCTCCTTGTGCGAGAGAATCTCAGAGGTGAAGACGGGGATGTAGTGACCAGCGTACGACTCGCCAGCAATGTGGAAGTCCTGCTTGGCGTACTCGGGGAACTGGTGGAAGAAGAGAGTGAGGAGGGCGTAGACGTCCTTGCCAGCAGCGACAGTGTCGCTGACGCTGCTACCGCTGTAGGAGTAGCCAACGTTGACGGGCTGGTCAAGGAAGATGACCGAAGCGTTGTTGTTCCAGGCACTGGGGTTCCTGTCGAGTCCGATCTTCTTGTTGACGAAAGAGGGACCGAGCTCGAGGAAGAGACCGGTGAGAGAAGAGCAGCCAGGGCCGCCGTTCAGCCACAGGACGACGGGGTCGTTCTTGGGGTCATTGCGAGACTCGAAGAACCCTGTATTCGGTCAGTAAAAGGAAGCAAAACATCAGAGATTTGAGTAATAAGGCAGAGTGACTTACAGTAGAAGAGGTGCTTGTCCTCCTCCTCATCATCAAGGTAGCCACTGTACTGCTTGACGTCGTCGACGCCAAGGGTCGAAGGGTCGACGGCCTTGGCACGGAGGTTGTAGTTGTCGAGCTTACCGCCAACCATGCGCTGAGAGCCCTTGACGCCGTTGGCGCCCATCTTCTTGACCTCCTCGCCCTTGACGACATGGTCCCACTCGCTGTCGGGGCGGCGGTTGGCAGGCTTGGGCGTGGTGCCCGTGGCCTGCTTCTTGAGGAGCTCGACAGCATCAGCGACGGCATCGGGCATCAGGGTGGAAATATCCTCCCAGGCACCAGCGGCATCAGCACTGGCCTTGCCGAGCAGCTGCTCGAGAGACTCGGCCCAGCCCTCGGCAGCAGGGTGAGAGTCAACAATGGGGTTTCCGGAGCCGCCGAGCACCTTCTGGTCCTGAAGACCCAGGGCGGTGGAAGCGGCACCCAGAGCGACAATAGACGATGACAACCGCATGATGGCGATGCCTTCGATGAATGGAGAGATGGATTTGGAGGAGCAAATGGATGGAAACGCCGGTCTGGGAGGCGGCTGTTGTGTGATGATGATGCAAGAGTAAGGTTGGAGCTCAGCAGCCAGCTCCCATGATAAGCACCGGAGCAGGCAGCTTGTCTCAGGCACACCTTCAGGCCCTCGCTGCTCAGCGGGCGCCTTCAGTGGCTTTAGAAGGACGTCATGCATGCTGCAGAGCCAAGTTGCCTGGCCGCCCGCCGAGACCGCATACGACCCACTGTGGCGTGAGTTTTGATTGGTCCCCGCACGTGCATCCCGCTGTATTATCTGTATCATCCGCTGTAATCAGTCTCTTATCGTGTGAGCCTCGGGCACCTTTGTGCACCTTTGTGGCCTTGAATGCGTCAGAGGCCTGGCCCAGAAGTCTCAGGACCCTGTTTGGTACTCCTGTAACTATTGGTACATGCCGCATGCAGGTTCCAACTCGGATTTACGAGTCATGTGTCGTACTCTTCAATACTTGCTCTACCATTATTGTTATGGCGTCACTTTTGTGTCGACAGGTACCAGGCACACTCGGACGCGTGTGCATCCTTCAGCGGTGAAGATAGAATGTCAATACAGAGCAATCATCCCAAGTATTAGTAGTACAGTTAGAGCACACACGCTTTTTTGTAAAGGCCAAATGCACGTTGTGTAAAGGCTAACATTAACATTTGTGGCGATGCGCCTCCATATGGAGGTGGATCACACGCACTATTAGGGGGACTGTTACTGTTGGGGTACCTAGAGTGCCTGGCGAGTGTGTGGTTGAGGCAACAATCATTAGACCGCCCCTTTTAATGTGTAGATTGTGCCCCGCCTTCCATCCAAACCTGCTACATTGGCTGTTCACAGCCAAACATCTTCCGTAGTATAGTGGTCAGTATGCGAGCTTGTCACGCTCGAGACCCGGGTTCAATTCCCGGCGGGAGAGATCCGCCAACCGATCTAATCGGTTCGTTTTTTTTTTTCGTTTCTTTCTTTTTTTCTTCCTTCTTTTTTCTTTCTTTCTTCTTTCCCACCTATTGTCCCTTCAGATTTGTCTTTCTTCGTTTTGTTTACTTCCAAGAGGAAGATGGCTGAACGGCAGGGGCAACTGATGTTACCCTACTCTCGCACCAGAAAAGGAAGGAACGCCCGGGTTGTTGCCTGCAGTGGTAGAATACCCTGCGGGATCTCAGAAACTTCTCTTTTTTCGTCATATATTTTTGCTCTATTATCATTCTTCTAATATCACTCGATGCTACGGATAAAATAATGCTATCGGCTTGGTATGGACTTTGAATCGCCCTATAGCGACTCTGTCTGTTCCCTGGACACCTACCTCACTGCATAACACAGCGAATCCCAAGGGCTGCTCTCGGCCCCTCTTCATCAGCATTGATTACGTTGAAAAAGCCAACTATAGTGCTGCTATTCTAGACTTGAGAACTGGCCAACCCCATCCTTCATGCATCCAAATGATATCATCCAGCCTGTGTCACTGTATCTACCTATTATCCACACAGGACCCAGCATGCAATCTGTTCGAGGAGGTCCACGCCCGAGACGTGTTCGACGGGACCCCAAGAGCTGTCTCGAATGTGCGCTACAGAAACGCCCCCCCGTTACCCATTTTCACAATGATTAATTCGTCATTCAGGTAGGAGACGCAAGGTCAAATGCCAGCTCACATCCGAGCATGTATCTGTCTGTGCCGAGTGCGTCAAGAATGGCGTTCGGTGCAGTCGTCAACTTGGGGACTCGCCGTTGGGCGCAGTCAACGCCGACAGCAACGACTCATCTCGGGTCCAGGAGGCACCTACTGAGTTTGTGGAGCCGACTCTTGACAACATGTTTAATTTCCAAGACGCAACTCTCGTTTCCCAATCATTATTCGATATGCCGTATGATCCGAACCTCGACCAGACGGTGACGCATATGTCTTTGTTTGAACCTGATGATACCACCATGTCTGCTGGGCCGGAAGTCTCCCCCTCTGATACCGACTTACTAGGCGTCCCTGATCCGACCGGAATACTGTACCCGAGCACTGAGGGCACTAGGAGATTTTTGCTCCGTCTCTTCCCTTGCCAGGAAGACATCGACATCATCGCCAACGAGACCATGGCTTGGGCATTTCGCCTCCCCAACCCCCCGGGAGCGATTCCCAACCCTATGGATGAGACGCCAGGCATCAGGTTATCGGAAATGGAGCGGGCCCCCGTGCTGGGCATCGCCAGAGCACTCCTCTACCTTGCACTGTACATACAACAGCTCCCGCCTGAATTTGATATGGGATGTTTGCAGATGCAGAATTGTGAGGATATGATCACGCTCTACACACACCATGTCAACTCTCAAGTTCTGGCCGACGAAGATATGGCTTATACGACGGAGGGCCTGCTGTGTCTTCTACTCGTGGGCACTATTTACCTGAATGACGGAGACATCCGCAAGGCATGGTCGAGTTTCCGGCGTGCCGTGGACAATGCCAAGGTCAACGGCTACCATACCAGTTATTTACCGGGGAAACGGGAGTCAGACTCGGCTGAGGTCGCCTCACAGCGCCGGCTATGGCAGTCATCCGTCATGGGAGACAACTATCTAAGCCTCCTGCTTGGTCTTGAGTCGGGAGTTGGCAGGGAACCGTTCGGCCCCGACGATGGTTGGAGAGACCCAATGGCTGATGACGATGCCCACTTTGAGCGTCAGCTGAGCACTCTCACTTCTCAGCTTTGCCACAGGGGACTATTTACTGGAGAAGGAACTGGGACTGAAGTCACTAAGGAAATTGACCGCGGCCTAGACCAGCTGGAAGAATCTATGGCCGATTCGTGGTGGCGGACCCCCATCCCTGGCAGACAAAAATCTATTGAGAATGCCCAAGCGCATAGCCGACTACTATGTCACCAGTGGTTCCTGCAGCTTCGCATGCTGACGCATCTCCCGGAGCTTTTCAATAGCCCGGCTGGTCCCGGGTTGGAGCGCAGCACGTCAAACTGCATGGAGCCGGCGAGGATTACAGTACACGGCTACTTGGCCATGAGGCAGCTCGGAGTGACCCATATGCACTGCAGGTCCATTGATATTTCTGTCTGCATGGCATCAGTGATCATTATTCTGGCTCCTGTCATTGTACCAAACGACTCATCGCCCAAGCGCCGCCAGACGTCCGACTCGGTCCTGGTAGAGAGTGTCATTAGCCTCCTCGAGGACCTTGGAAAACGATCTAAGCGAGAACACATGGCTAGGAACAGCGCAAAGGTTCTAACAGAACTTATCGCCACATGCTCCAATATGCCTGCGGGGTTTGATCTACAACGTTCCAGCTCAGACATAACCCCCCCGAGCGACGGAGAAATAGGGCACGCAAAGTTGCCCGGACCCAATCACAGGGTTCCTCCCTCAACGACCCCTCTGGGAGGGGGAGGTCAAAGGTCCAAGCTTCATGATCATCTGTCAAGCTGTTTTCGGAACATTTTGGGACCACACCATTCAGTATCTCGAATCATCGATGCCGCCTTTTCGGCAGCATCGACATGACTCCTACGCAAGTCCAAAGGTCCTGTCGCAGATTTCACTCTACAACGATCTGAATATCAAGAAATCGCCTGGTGATCATAACTATATATGTGTTGAGGCGTATCACTACGTTTCATTTGAAATAAAAAAAATACTGTCGCCGCGCCATCAGAAAAAGGATAGCCCCCAACTCCTTGCCTCACCCTTGGGAAGGCACACCAGCGAGGAGCTCCCTGCCCTTGTCGACCATGTGCTTGTTGTAGACCACACCGTCCTTCTCGTCTCCACCTGTGGCCAGATGGACCATGAATGCACCGAGTTCCTCGACACGGATGAACATTGTACCTCCCCTGACGATGGATAGCAGAGGTTTACACCAGGTGGAAGGCGTCATGACACCTCCGGGTCTCACCGAATAGCTCGACCATACGTCGCTGTGCTCATGGGCAAACTCGATTGATGCGACTTCGAATATTCCCTATGATGATGCGACATTACATCAGTCAATTATGATCGTCACCCCCGCGATTAAGAAGAGAGAGAGAGAGAGAGATCAACGTACCCGTATCTTTCTCGCAGCATGAAAAAAGAACAGCGTCTTGCTCTGATCCTGCTCCACAAGCCCACCACTCAGAAAGATGAACCTGAACTGCCCACCATCCTTGCGCTTATTCTGAGTCAAAACGCCGAGAAAATCTTTGTGAAATTGTAAGGGGTAGTTCAAATTGACATCTTCATTTCCGTCATATGTTCCAATCATCCTAGGCAATCAATACGTGAGTGGGTAATCCTTCACTGAGAGAGTACATTGCAAACACGAACCACAACATCGCACGAGCATCGCTGTGCGGAGCGAGAACACTTTCGGGCCAGCGACTGAAGTCCTGCATATCAATGTATTCCAGTTTCTCGTGCGTGACGGGGAGAGGACGCCGAGAGAAGGCGACGATGGATGTGATGCTCGGGTGGGACAGACAGTCGTTCAGAACCTTGGCGCCAATTTTGCCCGATGCGCCGACGACGAGGACCTTCATCTTTGAGGTGAAGTCTTGAGAAATGAAGAGTTTTTGTTGTGAAAAGGGAATGAATAAAAGACAAGTGTTATTTCGTTTGATAGGTCTGCATTTTGATATTTATACGTGCGTGTGGTGTGTATCTTGGTCCGGGGCGGCCCCACCGAGTCGGCCGAGTCGGTTGAGAGTACATGTATGTAAGCGTGACACATATTCACTTCCGGCTTTATTTTTCAAAGTGAAGCATGTCGTTTCAATTGATCTTAGCACAACATGGAAGAAGAAGAAGCATAAGAGGATAAAATGAAGATGGCTATGCAAATGCTATGCAAAGGCTATCAAGACTATCTAACACACAACTAGATAGAATACCTCATCCACCTCTCCAGCTCAGGAGTCCAATTCCGCACGGGGTCATCAAGCGCAAGACACATGCCGTGCTCCCCATCAGGAAGCACCAGAGTCTGGAAGCGCTTCCCCTTTGCCGCCAGAGCATCAGCAAAGAGCAAAGTATTCTCTACATCGACAGTGGCATCGTCGGCCGTGTGAAACAAGAATATAGGCGGGGTAGACTCGGTGACCCTCTTCTCAGCAGAGGTAGCATCCTGCAGCTCAGGCGAAGGGTCCGGACCGATGAGGTTCTCCCTGGATCCCGCGTGGGCGTGGGCCGGGTCCATGGTTATGACGGGGTAAGCGAGGATGCCGAAGTCGAGCTTGGCCTCGGGGTTGGTCACCGTCATGGCGGCCAGGTGACCGCCGGCGGAGTATCCCCAGATGCCGAGCTTGGAGAGGGAGGCACCGCGGTCCTGGGAGCGGATGGCGGCCACGGCCTCGAGGGCCTGGTCCATGGGTACCGGGTAGAGAGGCGTGGAGGTGGTGGTGGCGGTCGAGTAGTCGAGGACCCAGGCGTCGTAGCCGCGCGAGTTGAGGTAGGCGGTTGTGTTGGCGCCTTCGTGGTCGAGAGAGACGTACTCGTAGCTGCCGCCGGGGACGACCAGGACGCCTACTCCGTTGGGGGAGGGGGCGGGATGGAAGGTGAGTTGGTCTGGGTTTAGGCTGTCGTGTTTGTTAGCATGTATGTGTGTGTGTGTGTGGGTAGGTGTGTAGGTGTGTAGGTGTGTGTAAGACTTACGCATCCCTCTTTTGGTGAGGGAGACCGGATGCCGCCATGGCAAAGAGGGCTGTTGATATGAGTCTCATGATTGGGGAGAAAGGAAGAATTGAAGTTGAAGGCTCACGAGTTGGTGTTGTTTGTTGTGGAAAAGAAGAACGGGAATGATCAGCCCCTTCTTATAAGGCTGGGAGAAATGTATACAGGATGTCTTTGGTTGTCTGAGACAATTTGACTTCAATTCATTAGTCGAGCTGACAAGACTTTATATGTATACCACAAGTACGAGTACGATGCTTGCTGAATTCTCCTCATGGAGATGATGTTACAATGCCGAGTCTTCTCCTATGCCCCCCCCCCCCGCAAGGTATCATTTTGCGGGGTAGAAAGCAAAAAGAAAAGACCGGGATGCACGGACGGAGGGGGGACATACCCTGGCTTGATAATTGGCCTCGCGCTGAATTGAACCGAAGAGTTGTAAACCTCGTTTAAATCATGTCAAGTGATGAATCTTTGGACATGAAGTGAAAGTGCGGGATTGAAACTGTCAGGCACAAGAGAGAGGGACTCTTGCGGGATTTGCGGAGTAGCGCCGGGATGAATGGAGTCCCGCATACATTGTACCCATAGGAGCATGGATTTGGGCATGTATGTACAATGATGGGGACGCTGTTCGGCAGTTCAGCTGAGTGAAGGTATCGTGCTTTCCATGTCTTCCAAGGTTTCTCGTTCGGCTAGCGGCGGCGAGATGTTCTCTTTTCAGCTGGCCGGGTGAAGTTACTGCATTGTTCAGCTCCATGAGGCGGCCATCCACGTTAGATTTGAGAACATGTGGCTTGCGATTTTAACAAACAGCACGTGGATGGTTTGGGGGGGGAATAACGCCTCTGTCGTAATGCATTTTTCGTGTCTTGTAGAGTTCTTTTTTTTTTCTTTCTTTTCCTTTTGACTTTTTGGTTTGAAGTCTTCAGCGGAAAGCTGGGCCGAGGTTGAGGAGATAGATTGGATGCATATGATGCAGGTCTGAGCTGGAGATAGGTCCGAGTTGGAGGAGACAATGACCCGGTGAGACAGACATGGCATGGTGTGTTCAACTTGGAGGTTGAATGTTCCCCCATGTGCCTTGCAGATTTGTTGAATGGTCAGGGTGTTCACTGCTGCTTCGCGTGGCTGTTGCTCGTGCTTCTACCGGTTGGCGGGGCCGAGGCCGGGACCCGCTCCGTGTCACAGGCCGAGGCTTGGCATTACCAGTCTGGGGAAGAGCAAGGGTTTGTTCAATGTTTCTGGATATTGGGTGAATGGGGTGGTTTTACATGTAGCTGTCAAGATGTAGACGGCTGTTGAATAAAGCTGGTCTCTCTTTCTCTCATGTAGTTCATCTGTTTCTAGTGTATGTTGACATGACCAAAAGAGAGTTGAAGTGACGGACAAAGAACAAGGTCAGGGAGAAAAAAATAGGTAGCAGAGGGAAATGCATGGATATTGGTAAGTAATCAAGAGCCATCATTATTTCAATATATAGAGTATACGTCCAAATGTCTCGTCTCTATGACGATTCTACTCATACCACACTCACTCACTGCATGCATTGTTGCCCGGCCATTTTGCGCTTTCACGGCCGAGATAGCTGTAGGGTAAACATCCCAGCTATTAATAGTAGCACGCACACGGCAGAGCCCCACGGGGAGTGACGCAATACAATTGTAAGTGATTTTTCTGGCCTAGCAACGGGAGCAGCAGCAGCAGCAGATCAACTCAGTCGTACGAGTCTTTTAAAATAAGGAGGAAAAGATGATAATAATCAAGAATGGGATTCCTTCAAATTTAAAGCTCTGGATAAGAATTTTAAGAAATCTTTTAAAATTCAGGGACCCGTTTGGTCCCATTCCCATCCTTGGAGGATGACGAGGCGTGGTAGAGGCCGCGTATGGCTTTGCCCCTCTAACTAGGGCCCTGCCAAGCTTCTAGGGACCAGCTCTAGATCTACGAGTAGTGAGAAGGAAAAAAAACATTCAAAGGCGAGAAAAAAAAGAAAGCGGATGACGCGGCCACACCCTCATCCTTTGATAGGGAGGCCGCCCTCGGCTCAATCAACTTTGGAGAAGATCCTGGAAGATCCATTCCGTCTGGGAATAAGCCAGTGAGCACATCATGAATCTGGTCCACCAAGTTCCGACCCTCCAAGTTCCTCCAAGTTCACCCTCCAAGTGCAATCATTACTGCGTACGTTGACCTTGCAGGGCCCTGCGCCTCGTTGTCCGGATCCATCTTATAACGGGATACTCGTATTGATTTTCTTTTTTAGATGGAACTAGTAGTAGTAGTTTGCGAAAAGTACGAGTTGTCAAGAGGGAGAGCTGTACTCCGTCAATACTTACCTATTACATGTCCATCCCCCCCCATTGTTGATACACTTCTTGATCCGAGACAGACAAAGTCGCCCGTTTACGTTTCGCTCTTTCCCGCTTTAATCCCCACGCCGTCGCCGGTCGCGCCTTCCCTCGTTACAAACCTGTGACTGCTCTCTAACCCACGGCCAACCCACAGTCAACCCACGGTCCCAATTCTAACCGCCTACATTCACTCTCGCCATTACAGCATTCCTCTTTTCTTCTCTTCTCTTCTCCATCTTTCATCTTCTTCCCATCTCCTCTTCCTCATCCATTTCATCAATAGAATACACACAATATGGCCTTTTATGAACCAAAATCTGGAGGGAACCCCTCCTCATTCACCCCCGTCTACGACTCTCCAGATCCTGTCCGTCACGGAGCCGCCGGCGTCTCCAAGGCACAGACGACCAAGCCCTGGTGGAACGCCCGATACTGGCCCAAAAAGGCCTGGGCTGGTGTTGCTGCCATCATTGTCATTATCATTGTCATCGCCGTTGCCGTCGGTGTTACACAATCTCAGAACAATGCGTACCCCAACTACTCGGAGCTCACCTACTCGTTGAAGGAGACCTGTACGTTATTTTGCTTTCCCGTCTTTCTCTCTTATCGCCAGGCCGTTTCAACCCAACCCCTCTTTCCACGTCATACTGACTGACCATTGCAGTCGAGGGCGAGGACTTCTTTGACAACTTCGATTACTTTACCGGATATGACCCCAGTAAGATGCCCCCCCACTTCCTCTTGAAGCCCAATGTCCTCCCCAACTAACACACGCCATTAGCCAGTGGGTTTGTCCATTACGTTCCGGAGTCCCAGGCGACATCTCTTGTAAGTAGAACCGTTGGGAAAGGTCGAGTCCTCTTTTCTGATAACTGACAAACGTAGAACCTCACCTATGCTTCGTCCAGCTCGGCTGTTCTGCGTGTCGATACATCGGTGGGTCCCGGCGACAGCCCCGATGCTTCAACCGGTCGCTTCTCGGTCCGCATCACATCGCGCAACACGTACGATGACGGCCTTTTCATCTTCGACGTCAAGCACACCCCCTACGGCTGCGGCACATGGCCCGCCCTCTGGTTGACCGACCCCAGCAACTGGCCTGACAACGGCGAGATCGATCTCTCCGAGTCCATCAACCAAGGTACCGACGGCAACCAGATGACGCTGCACACGTCGTCTGACTGCAGCATGGACGTCCGTCGCAAGCAGTCGGGTGACGTCAAGTACAAGAACTGCGACAATTCCAAGAATGACAACGCTGGCTGCGGTGTAGTCGGCGACGACGACTCGTACGGCCCGGCCCTCAACAAGGCTGGCGGTGCCGTCATGGCCCTCGAGTGGCGCGACGCCGGTATCCGCATGTGGCAGTTTGCCCGCGGTTCCATCCCCTCGGACATCACCTCCAAGAACCCCAAGCCCGACACTTGGGGTACTGCCACCGCCGACTTTCCCAGCACCGACTGCAACATTGGCAACCACTTTAAGAACAACTCGATTGTTGCCAACATTGACCTCTGCGGTGATCTCGTCTACGGCTCTTGGGATAGCTCTGGATGTAAGTCTCGATACCCCTCTCTTTTCCCCGTTACCCCTTGAATCAGATGTTGACCATGATCCTTTCTTCAGGCTCCAGCAACTGCACCGATTGGGTTGCCAACAACCCTGACGCCTTTACCAATGCCTACTGGGAGTTTGGTGCTTTCCAGGTTTACCAGGCCTCTTAAATCCACCACCCCCCTTATTGAGCTCTTCTATATCTGTTATTTTGGTTATCTTATTTGCACGGCGTTATATAATGGGAAACAATATAAAGGAAAGGTCGCAGGGACAAGGAATTAATGTCTATGCTATGGTACATGATGTATGGGTCACGGGTGTCCCGGTTTGAATAGTTTGGGTATAGGAATGTGCCTTATTAGCTTTAGATGGTAGATTTCTATTATTATACAAGATTCATGATGCTCTATCATTTATCAGACCTGGAACCCCCTCCTTCTTTCCTTAGTTGGTAGTACAAGATGTAATATACAAGGCCAGTCGAACAACAAAGCGGAGATGTTTCCCCAATCTCCTCAAGTAACGCCAATATCATGCCCAAAAATGCATGCAAGTGTAGATGCCAGACGCCAAAGATTTCAAAACATGAAGGTCGCCTCTTTTCCTTGTCTCCCCGTGGTTTCCCCTTTTTTCACTTCTTCCTTCACTTCTTTCTTTCTTTCTCTGGTTGTTTCGGTGGCAGACGCAGATGGCGAGATATACAGTGAGAGCGACTGAATCTGAGACTCTCAGGGAGAGAGTGCGCGAGAGAAAAAAAAAAAAAGAAAAGTAGAAGAAAGAATTTACTCATCAGGCGGCTGCCTCATGTAGGCATCGATAGCAGCACTGAAGGCAGCAAAGGCGACACAGCCACCAGCAGCAGCCTGGGGGCCAGCATTCTTGGCGAGGATACCGCCGGTCAGACAGCCCGCGGCGACGCCGTTGGCGAGGTCGTTCTTGGCGCGCATGCCCTCTATGCCGCACTCGATGCCGGAGAAGAGGGCGCCGACCTTGCCGAAGTTGCGGGCCGTCGAGTACGATCGCGTGCCCATGTCCTTGAAGCCGACTTTCAGCTGCTGACGGAGGGGGAGGCTGGAGACTGGCGTCTGGTTTGATCCTGGGGAACCGAATGGGGTGTCGTAGCTCATCTTATTTCTTTGTCAGCGTATGTTCATATGTTTACAGAAATAGAGAGAGAGAGAGAGAGAGAGAGAGGGGAAGAACATACAGATGCCATGAATAGACCGAATAGACCGCCCATGCCGAATCCCATGACACCTGACATGACGGCTTTGCCCATGCAGGATTCCATGGCTGCTTGGATCTGAGGGAGGTGTTAGTATTAGCGAATAGTTCCATGGTATAGGAGTAGAGAGAGCAGAGGAGAGAGAATAGACAGAGGGAGAGTGTGTGAATAGAGGGAAAAAAACGTACTGCTTTGACGTTGGGATCCTGAGGACTGCCAGGTACAGGAGCGGGGGCAGAGCCCATGCCGCCCCCGCCTAGTGGGTTGGGAAAGTTCATTGTGTGTTTGGTGTGTCGGACTAGGGAGTGATGATTTGGTCGGTCGGTCGGTCGTTTGTCGTGCAAGGATGATGGAGTTGATCGATTTGAATAGATGATCGTGCATCTAGTAGCTGTAGACGCGCGCTGTATCGCGAAAGGGGACGAAGAGAGAAATATTTCTGCCGGGGCTGACCGCTTTGTATATCGCCTTTGATTGATGACCCACTTTTGTGGTACCGATAGCGGCGGGGAGCGTATATGGACCTGTACGAGTACTAGAGGTGTGAACTTACAGTATACTTTGGGAGAAGAATAACTTGAATGGGAAGAGCTTTTTTGTAATTTTGTAATTGTTCATATTATTTCTGTAATATTATGATTATACCCTTTGATATACCCTTTGATATGGAAGAAATGTATCCCGATAATATGCAGTAGAGCTCCCTAGCCGAAATGTATATCAAACAAGAACCATGCTGAACCAAACCAAACCAAACCATCAACACCGTGTGCCGTGTACCCGCCCATCCCATTACCGTACCATTATATATGAAAACAAACGAGAAATGTCAAAAATGTAATAACCGGAGATGCTTTGATGAGAAAGGTAAGAAAGGAAAATTCGAGGACGTAAAGAAGAATAAAAGGAATTAGAAGAAAAAAGTGAAAGGGGAAAAACAAAGAGATGTAAAAAAAGTTGATGACTGAAGATAAGAGCAAAGAGCCAGGGCCCAAAGAAAATGGAAATGTCAAAGAGGAATAAAAACCAAGAGCCGAAAAGGGGAGAGTATGGAAAGAAGAAAAAAGAAGAAAAGAAGATAAAAAGAAAAAGGAAAAGAAAGCATGTGATTTAGACCGCATCACTGACGAGGTGACACCCCATCACCAACTCGCTTCCTCACACTCGTACGCGGAGAAGGCGTAGTATGCACAGAATGAAGACGACTCGACTGTCCCACCGAGCTGACAGGCGTACCAGTGACATTCCCATTCCCATCCCCACTGCCACCGCTTCCACCACCACCACCGGCATGATTCCTGTCTGGTGATTTGGACGGTGAAGAGGTGAATCTTCTGTTTGGAATAGGCAGAAGCGGAATCTGCATATGACTACCTACTCGGTAGCCAATCCCTCCAGGCTGGTAGACACCACTGGCGGCGGCGGCAGCAGCAGGAGCATTGCTACCACTAGCCGTAGTAGAAGGGCCTAGAGGAGGGCCCAGAGGAGCACCTACAGGATGATGACGAAAATCCTGTGGCACGGGGAGGTTGGGATGAGATGCATATGGAGATGGGTAGACGTGGATGGAGAAATCCCGAGCCTGCGGGGGATAAGACTGGATGGGAGCCAAGTTGGGAGGGTTGCTGCTACCGTTGCCGTTGTTGTTGCTGATATGAGCCATCGTGTCTGGCTGGTGGGTATCGACCTGGTTCAGTCCAGTGTCACTGTCAACCTGCTGTGACTGGTGAGAGATTGAGGGTGGTGGCACTGAGGTAGGAGGGGATGGGGCGGGTGTGCGAGTCGTCTTTTGCTTGGTCCTTCGTGGACGCGAAGAGCGTAGTTCACGAGATGGGACGATGGGTTGGTCACCTTTTTTTGTGATAAGGAGAGAGAGAAAGTCAGTAGACACATTCATCGGGGGTCATGTATACATATGTGTACTAGTATGCAAGCAGACTTGGATTTTGAACGTACCTCGCTCTTCCATGTAAGCCCTTACGTAGGGCTTCGCGCGCGGTGACGGACGAACACTCCGGCAGTTTTGGTACCAATGCTCGTCTTATCAGAAGGGGTTAGTAAAACAACCGAACCAGAAATAAGAAGAAGACAAACAAAAAATGTCATGAAAGAGGACAAAGGGGAGGGAACGTACAGAGCAACTGCTTGTTGTAGTCTCGATATCCATAATGTCCAAGCTTTCTCTTCATGATCTCGGAACATTCCTTCCACGTCTTCTGCCGCTTAGCCGAATCATTTCCCTCTGGAGAAATAGGAATGATGACCTTCCAAAAGAAGGCCTCTTCCTCTTCTCTCCACGTCTTTCCACCCATCCTGTTGACCTTCCCCCCAAGTTCCTATACCTATCTCTCTCCTTTTTTTCGATGTGGGGAGGGGAGAGAGACTTTTATAATCCCTTTCTTTGGAGAGAAGACAAAAGGAAAGAAGAGGTAGAATGAACAAGAGAGGGAAATAAATAGAGGGAACAGAGAGGAGGGCGGGGGGGATACAGAGAGAGAGAGAGAGAGAGGGGAAAGTGAAAGAGTGTGAGTGGTCTTGTACGACGATGAAACGAGGGTGCACGAGAAATAAAAAGGATTGGGTATTGTTGTTTTGATTGTCGCCTAACACAATGAGATAGGAAGAAGAAGAGGAAAAAAAAAGATGTTCGTCTTTTCTCTTCTTTCAAAAAAGAGAAGGAAAAAAAAAAAAAAAGGAGATGGTCAAGACCCGTGGTATTAATACCATGGATGAAGTCAGGTTTATGTAGATGATTCAGTTTCGTTTCCTTTTACTCTCTCTCTTAGGCAACCAGTATTTGCTTCAGTTCATTGATCAATACATCAATTAGGCGAAAGGAAAAAAAAACAATAGTAATAATGTATCAGTATATGTTACAAACACGACTGAACCCAGCTAAGCGAGTCGCCGTGGACAATAGTACAATGTGTGTGTGTGTATGTGTGAGGGAAACCAAATTCACACTGATTCACTTGCACGTGCACGCACTTTTACTGTGATGCAGAACACGCTGTTTCTTGCAGCAAGAGAGTGTATGACTGTGTGTAAGGTCCTGTGTTCCCCTTGATCAGGCACCACAGGGCGCGTCGTTTCAAGGTAGCATGTGACGGGAATTTCCATTACTCAAACGGACTGCGAGGCTCAGGAGCTTGATATCCTCTTGCCAGAAGGAATGGGAGTATACGTCTCTCCAACCTTGAGAACTGAAATACCACCGGGTGTCAGTCATCCTTTATAAAAATAAATGGGAGAGAGACGGAATGAAAAGAGAGAGATAGAAGGACTTACAACACTCTTCTTTTGAAGAGGAACAACCGCATCCCTAACCCAGAACCCCCATCCTCCCATCATGTTGGCGAGCATCATATCCGTCGTCAGACGATCACCCACCACGGCAATCTGCGAAGGGTGCGTGACTCCCGTCTCAGGATGCTTCCTAAAGTAATCCATGATCTCGTCCCCGCACCCGGGCTTCTTGACAGAGTGGGGGAGCACGACGAGACCCGTCCCCGCCTCCAGCTTCTCAGCCTGCTTCAGCTTCGGGTCCCACGATGTAGCACCGGCTGTGTTGGAGACGATGAGGAGCTTACGGCCTGGATATGCCTTTTTCAGCTCTTCAAAGCGGTCCTACCAATCTGTCAGTCAGCAGCCAGCCTATTCACACACACACACACACACACACACCGGGTTTCAGAGACAGAGGCAAGGAGACAAAAGAAGAAAAAAATACCTTGTATTCCGGATACACCTCATTCGTATCAGGATAAGCAAAACAGTCATCCTTGTCCAACACCACGGCCTTTACCTGCGCAGACTCATGGCCATTGCTGTGAAGAGCCTTGTCCAGCGGAATAGGCAGGTCGGCAAAGTTGGAGATGGTGTGATGAGGCAGGCAGAGTCCAGGCTTGAAGAGGATCTTGACCACATTTAATGAAGCCGATAGGTTGAGGTTGAACATTGTGGAATGCGACCAAGAGAAAAAGGAGGCGAGGTATGTCAAGTTGAAGCTTTGCTTGTTTGATAGTACCAGACTTTCAGTAACTGTAAGACTGCTACTACCCTACCACCTATAGTGGCTGGCTGGACTTGCTGGTGTGTAAAACCGGCGCCACACGTTTTACGCCACACCCTGTTCAACGCGTCTCAATTAATCCAACTACGCGTCTTTCGTCATCGACAGAACCTCTCAACCCTTGAAAACAATTGGATCAAAATCCCAACACAAAAAGACATCATGTCGACGACATCAGAGCAACATGCCCCTGGCAAACGGTCAATAGACGACACCGACACCGACACCACCTCAACCACACCACCCAAACGTCCCCGGAGCTCAACGCCCCCTGCCTCCGTCGAAGCACCCTCATCATCATCCAACGACGTCCCGGAACCGCACCAAGCAGCAGCACCACCACCACCCGAACCCGCCAAATCAACACCCCGTAAGCGCGGCCGACCGCCCAAGAACCCCGCCGCCACCAGCGGAGGCGACACGCCCACGCCCCGCGCACGCCGCCAGACAACCGCACGCACACCAACCAAGGCAGCGACAGCAGGCGACGACAGTCCCTCCGTGAGCACACCGACAGGACGACCGTCCCTCGTCCTGGGCGCAGACCGCTCCGCCAGACGGAAGAGCGCCCGCGCCCTGATAGAGCAGGTCGTCGGGGACGCGGACAGCGACGCATCAGACGACGACGTGGGCGAGGACGGACTGGCGCGCGAGATCTACGATTCCAGCGAGGAAGATGCGGCAGCAGCCACCAGCGCCCCGGACACGCCGTCCAAGAGCGACACCACACCCGCAGGAGGGGTAAAGACGCCTCGTCGCAAGAGACGGCAGCAGGTCCGCTCCCCCTCGCCGCCGCCTCGCGATCTCCCGCCCCACGAACAGTACTTTGTGCAGAACAAGCCTGGCCGCCCCAAGACGTCGGACAAGACGCTCAAGAGCCTGACTCTCCTCTCGCACGACGAGTACTTCTCCATCCTGCGCGACCACCCGGACCGCCATGCCGGCGACGTGGCGTACCTAGAGGGTCTGCACGCCGAGTCCTTCCCCCAGTGGACGTTTGAGCTCTCCCAGGGCTTCAGCGTGTGTCTGTACGGCATGGGATCGAAGAGGGCTCTCCTGCGCAGGTTCGCACGACACCTCGCGCACGAGTCGCCGTCGCCGTCTCCTACGGTCGTGGTGAACGGGTATGCACCAACTACTACTATGCGTGACATCCTCGGTACGGCAGGCGTGGCGTTGGACCTGCGTATCCCGTCTACCAGTCCGTCTGCCATGGTGCAGACGCTACTTACCCACCTTTCTGCTTCTTCATCGACATCACCAGGTCTAACACTCGTCATCAACTCTATTGATGCCACCCCCCTTCGTCGTGCGACACACCAGTCCATCCTCGCCAGACTGGCATCCCACCCGCGCGTCCGGCTCATCTGCTCCGCCGACACGCCCGACTTCCCCTTCCTGTGGGACGTGGGCCTCCGCTCCGCCTTCTCCTTCGCCTTCCACGACGCCACCACCCTGTCCCCCTACACGGTGGAGCTGGACGTGGTGGACGACGTGCACGAGCTGCTGGGCCGCAATGCTAGGCGTGTCAACGGGCGTGAGGGCGTGGCCTTTGTCCTACGCAGTCTGCCTGACAATGCGAAGAACCTGTTTCAGCTGCTCGTCGGGGAGGTGCTCATCGCCATGGAGGAGGATGAGGTCTCACCGCCCGAGGATGTTGGCGTCGAGTATAGGATCGTCTATAACAAGGCTGTTGAGGAGTTTATCTGTAGTTCTGAGATGGCGTTTAGGACATTGTTGAAAGAGTGGGTTCTTTTCTGTTCTCTTGCACCCACCTTCTTCTCTTTCCCTTTCCTTTCTGATCCTTGCTTTGGTTCTTACGCTAACATATCTTAGATTCCACGATCATCAAATCATCACTAGCAAAAAGGATGCTCTGGGAACAGAGTTGCTGAGTGTACCTTTTGCCAAGGATGAGCTCGAGACTATACTGGAAGATTTGATGGGATAACGGGTTATTAAAGGTGTAGAATATATTTAGACATGTAAAATATCAAACGTTAAAGTCTTTCATTGTACTTTGTACATGAATATCATTATAGAATCCAAACATGTCAAGGCATTCACTGTACTCTGCATAGGAACATCATAACGTCATCATATCAGGAGTTATTATGGGAAGTTCATTGTATGTTAACATCACCATAGTAAAGTCATTGTAGTAAAACCATTCTAGGAAATTCATCATGTAAAAGTCATTGTACGGGAAATTCTATGTAAACATAAGTATAGACATCCACTGCAGTGAACATGACATCCACAGTGAACATGATAAAAAGACCTTGTCTATTAATTCTACCGAATCCCTTTTTTTACTTGAAAATATCCACGGACCTGAAAAACAAAGTGTCCATGGACAAAACAGTGTCCAGGAATAAAATAACGTCCACGGACAAAAAAGCAACGTCCTGGAAAAGAAAGTCCTGGATAAAACGCCTTAAATCAAATCGCCAAACTCTTGACACAAGTCCAAAGCACAACCGGCACAATGACATTGTCATTCCCACCCGTGAGAACCGCCTCAGTCAGACTAGCCATGGACGAGCAGGCGACGACGTTCCTCCCCGTATCGAGGACATCCTGCGCGACGCTCTGGGTCTGCGAGGCAGGCCAAGCACCCAGGGCCAACCAGCCTCTCGCAAAGGCCAGGCCAGCGGCGACGGCCACGGCAAACGCCACGCTGCCCTCCAGACTCTTGCCACCGCCCCAGAGCCACTTTCTGTGGCCGTAGCGACGACCTATGAGCGATGCGGCGGCGTCGCCTAGACCTACGCACACCACGCCTGATACCATGCTCACCTCGCGCGAGGGGAGCTCCCACCCGCGGGAGCACCCTGTTCCTGAGCGGGGGAGGGCGGCGAGGGCGAGCCACAGCGGTACGGCGCAGCCTATAAGCAGGAAGATGTGGGATATCACCACTGGGCCGCGGAAGTCCCGTCCGTCCACGTAGGGTGCTAGGAAGGAGGCGATGGGCTTCGATAGCGGGGGCAGCTGGCTCGCGCGGAGGAGGTCGAGGAGTAAAAAGATGGCTAGTACGAGCGACAGGGCCAGTGCTGTAAAGGATGGGTCGACAAATGTCGCGGGGAGGAGCATCCCCACCATGGTGAAGTGGAAGACCTTGCGGCGCGTGTCCACCTCGTAGATTGTGCTGAGGCGGAAGACGGTCAGTAGACCGACCACCAAGACGCACAGCCAGTATGCCGACACGAGGAGACGTGTGTTGGCCTCGCCCAGGTCGTCCTGTCGGAGGTGCTGCACCCATCCCATCTGGCACTCCTGCTTCTTGGCCCGCGAGGGGAGGCAGATCCACCGCTCTAGGTTGGAGCTGACGGCTTGGAAGCGGAACCACGGGATGTCGCCGAACATGTAGCCCAGGCCCCAGCCTATGGGGTCCCGGCCGCGAAAGGCCGCCACCTGCATGTGTGTGCGGATGCCGGCGAGGATGACAAAGATCATCATGGCGTAGACGTATAGCGCGTAGAGCCACTTGCGGATCGTGGCCTGGGTGTACGTGAGTTTGATAAAGGGTCGGAGCGAGGTCGACATGGCGCGGCGCCTGCGGCCCGAGGGCGTGTGGGAGCTCCTGCGGTGGTGCGTCGTGTACGAGAGCGTCTGACTGCGCGAGAGGTTGCTGGGCTCGGATGGTCGCGATTCACGCTGGAGGTTGCTCGTGGCGTTGGATTCGAGACCCGCTGCTCCCGCCGTCTGGACGCGCTTAGGGCCACGGGAAGATGATGGGCGGCGGCGGGGACGACCATCGGGACCGTCGCTGTTGCTGTCTGACGGTGCAAAGGACTCGTCGGGGACCTCGGCGTAAGGGTCGTCGTCGTCGGACGAGAAGAAGAATTCGCTCTTGATGCGCTTCCAGGAGAAGATGGTGGCGAGCTCCTTCCAGAGGGGGGGCTGCTTGCGGTTTGCGGGGACCCTGCGGAAGCGCCACTTGGGCACGCGGGCGAGGTCGATACCGGCACGGATGGCGGACCCACACAGCACGAGGATGCCCATGCCGCCCATCCAGAGGAGCGACTTGAGCACCTTGGCCTGGGGAGACGAGGCAAGGGTGAGGAGGTTAATGAGAGAGATGGAGAAGAGCTGCAGCTCCGCCGTCAGCAGACTAGTAGTCGTGAGGTGGTGCAGAACTGCGCAGAGAGTCTGGTGGAGAGGGTAGAGGAGTGTCATGTCCTCGTCCGTCAGGTAGGCGTGGGCCGTCGAGGCGACAGCCTCAGCGCTGCGGTGCTGGGAGGCCGCGCCCGCCCACACGAGCGGGAGGCACGATAGCGCCCAATGAATGGAGTGGTACGTGTCCAGCTCGAAGCGGGGCACTAGGGTCTGCGGGAAGGAGCAGATGCTGAGGATGATGTTGGGCAGGATGACGGCGGGGTTGTCGGTGGCGATGAGAAGCGAGACGAAGCTCGTGATGGCGGGTGGGTAGAGGATGGGAGCGGGTTCCACGTCGGAAGGTATCCTGAGGGGCACGGTCTTGGAGGGGCTGCCCCATCTGTAGGCCCAGACGACTACACGCAGAGGGTAGAAGACCAGCAGACCAACATACAGCAGGCTCAGTAGCTGGTAGTCCCGGCCCCAGATGGTGAGCAGCGGTGTAACTTCGCGGTTCGACCGGACCATGAGGCCCAGGGCCACGACATTGGCCAGCTCGGCGGCACGTTGTGAAAGGGCCTTGTGGCGACGCAGCACAGCCAGCAGGGACCTCTTCTCGTCGGGACCAGGCGAATTGCGCGACGAACGCGCCTTGGCTCCCAGGAAGCCAGACCCAGGGTGGTCTACTGTAGATGGGGACGGGAGGGGCGACGGCGACCCAGAGAAGAACTCTCCCGCGCGACTGCGCAGACCCTTGTGTAGCTTTGTGCGCGAGGCAGGCAGGCCCTTGAGGAAGTGCTCATCGTCTGCCTCTGTGCCGCTCTCGCTGGCGGGGGACGAGTCCTTGACGTACAGCTGGTGGCTATTCGACAGAGCGGACGGCTTCGTAGACTCGGTCGAGGTCGGCTGCTGCGGAGCGGGGGAGGAGGGTGACGTCGTCGCAGCACTCAAGCGGTCGGAGGCATGGGGGATCTCGGTGTTCGCATGGTGGTACGGGTGAGGTGACCTGTTGAGGGTGCCGCGTAGATAATCTTGGTTGGTGGGGTCGAGCAGCGGCGTAGAAGAAGAATCGGGCTCGAGGTTCAGATTCTGATGCTGCTTGGGCTGTGACATGGCAGCGGATGGAAAGACGACGGGGTCGCTTGGTGGGCAATCATGGATGGCAGGGCGACAAGGCAGGGCCGCCTAGATTAAAAAGAAAGGAAGGAAAACCCCCAGATATCGTGTGCGGGTTGGGTGTTTCTTTCTGGGTGGATGCTTGTATGCAAGGGTTGAAAAAGGTTGATGAAGGGATCAAGATGCCAAGTCGAGGAGGCACGTAGCTTGGTAGAGGTAGCTAAGGGTGATTGCCGTCGAGAGGGGGGAGCTTTATCGTAGAAGTAGTAGTACCAAGTAATGAGTGATTCGTTAAGAAGAAGAATAAAAGAAGAGACAATTCTAGGGGGAGAAGGGACGTGTTGATGCAGGATGGAATGGAAAACAAAGATGCGCATTAAAAAAAAATTGATCGTGTACGCGTGAAAATGAAACCTGGAGAAATGGATTATTGGTCCAGGCAAGAGGGAAACGAGGGGCATCAAAGACAGAAGAGGGACAGAGATGGATGAGAATTGACCAGAGGCCAAGGTGAGGCGTTTCGATGTTTTAGGTGGAGGGACAGGGCAGTAAAGCTTGGCAAGAACTGTGTGTATCTTTTGTATGGGGATAGTATGGAATGGGTACTTTATTGTCATCTGCAGCATCGTCAATTCTGCTACTCCTACTACCTCGGCCATCTACACAACAAATATCAATCAATGTCTGTGATGGCTGGTGAAACATTTCCTACTACTTGGTATCAATATGCCATGTTTGGTCCCTTGGTTCCTGACCCTGGTCCTGGTTCTGGTCCCTTGGTTCGTGTTCTGTGTTCTGTGTGTTGTGTTACAACTTACGAGTGAAACATGGCTGCCCTTGCTCAGACTTTGCTCAGACTTTGTTCAGACTTTGCTCACATGATCAGAAAGAGTGAGTGAAGAGGCAGGTTTCATCAGGCTGGCTCCTTCCTGGGCTGCAGGTGCTCTGACATTTTGGTGGGCTCCGAGGAGGAGGGGCGCAGGAGGTTGAGGCACAGAAGATGTGGCGTTGCACAAGTTGCCGCCGTTTCCATGAGCTCGTACGACGCGATGCAAGATGTGGGCGTAGGGCGCAGTAGTAGTAGTTGTATGGACGAGTACTCCGTAGAAGTAGTAGTATTTTCACATGCATCTTACAGATCCTACAGAGAGAGAGTACGGGTGCTTGTGAGCAGTGAGCAGTTGGCAAGTTGGGCGGTTTTCGGATATCAAATGTGCAAAGTCGTCGTAATGCTCGTACGTGTGGTGGGCAGTAAGGACCGTATTGTGGGCATGGCCGTCATCCATTTTTGCCCATTGGACGTGGCGTATGCAACAAACGATGGGGCGGCATCTCGGCATGAGGGGACTGAGGCTCTCTGACTGGCGACAGGTCATCGGGGGAATATTCACGGGTGACACGAGGGATGGCAGCGATGCGCAATGTGCGGTGGGTGCGTGGCAGTGGCAGTAGGTGATGGGGTACGTCTGTTATACAGACTACTACTGAGTAGTATTCGATTACAGAGTCGTACTGCTAGTACTTGGTAGTATATGCGGTTGTGTTGACGATGTTGCCACTGGAGAGGTTGGGAGCTTGGAGGGATGGTGATGATGATGATGATGATGATGATGATGCCTTTCTGTGGGAGCATTCACAATCTCCTCGCGTCTTGATGCAATTGTCATATTGACTGGAGGAAAGACCATCGACGGTGTTATTAGCAGTACGAGACCCGTAGAGAATACTACTTCTAGCAGTACAGAGTATCTAGAATGGAGACATGAAAAGTCACGATTGATACGAGTCAAGACTCCAGCTGGCAGCTGTCCATACATGTCCCCATGTACTCGCAGCTACAGGCGCAGCTACAGCTAGCGGCAGGCGGAGGTGGAGGCGGCGGTGGATGGTGCTAGATGGTGCACAGCTGGCGGCTCCATGACGGGAGTTGCGGATGGGCTTACCTAGAGACGATGGACCTCTGCACGGAGTCGAGGTCCATAGTAGAGACTGCAGGTGGATGTGCCCATGCGCTGTACAACCCGACTCCAGACTCTCCAGGTCCATGGAGTACAGTGGTCCAGGTAATACATGTGGTATCTAATGGATGTATCCATAGGACGGTAGGACCCGTATCGCCAATGATCCAGTGAGCGCCTGGGCATCTGTCCGACCCAGACGTAGGCTGAGGCAGCGCAGCTCCATGGCTTACGGTCGTCCGGACTTACTCTATCAGGACAGTATAGGCTTGGCGGCATAGTATACAGCTTGTATAGGGTCATAGGCGCATATGGAGAGTACGAGTACTACTGGTGCTATGACGGATGTACGGAGTACTGCAGAGTGTGTCATCATCACCACTACGGAGCACTGTCGCTATTACGAGGACTATTAATATCAACAATAGTGATATATACCTATATGACATATGGAGTACTCTGTTATATCTCGTAGTATTCACCCCGTGCAGGTAGCATTACTTGGTAGTGGCACTCATCACTGCCACCACTCAGACTGCTGCTAATGCAGGCGGGTGGCTGGATAGAGTTGGTGATATTTTATCCGATGAGTACAGCCTCTTGTTGATTGCCACCAAGAGCTGCAGCTAAAACTTGGATGTCCCCCTCTAGGGGTCTAGGGGACCTTGGTTCTTGATTCTATGTCTCTTCTCTACTACTGCTACCACTAACAAAGTACTTTGTACAGAGTACTCGTACAATGTGCCATTATTGAAGACTGACCAAGACGGCGGCAAACGCTGTTTCGGGCGAGAAGAAAGGATTGTCAAATCGTATGAGCCACGTATTTTTTTTTCACTCTCTTTGTCATGAGAAAGAGAAAGAAAAAAAAAAGAGTTTGTGTGGAAAAAAGGGCCGTTAACTAGCCAGAGTTAATTAGGTGGCACTATTTCTCGTTATAACTACAATTCGGAACATCTAGACGTTGGTGGATGAGGAGTAGTGGTATTACTCGTAAGTAAAGAAAAGACAAGCGAGAAAAACAGAAAGAGAAAAAAACACTCACGATCGATACATGATACGTGATATCGACTTTTTGTTCTTCTACGTACTCCTCTTCGTCTTGAGGTGTGAGCGGGGCTTGTCCGGACTACACACGCCGGATCAGAAACAAGAGATGCGGCGGGGCAGCTGATGATGGGTTCATGGATGACCAACCGATGTATTCTGTCCATGTCCCTTTTCTTTCTTTTACTCTTTTTATTCGATAGCAATAGAGAGATGGTGTGTGCTTGTAAAATACTACTGGTAAGAAAGAAAGAGAGAGACAATTGCACATGTGTTATAATTAGATGATTGGATGATAGTCTCTTGTCCCTAGTCCAATCCCCCGATGGCTGGGAATTGTTGAATTCCAGTCCTTGCCGTCCATCCAAGACATTTTGCAGTCAAAGCCTCTCAAAGCAGCCCAAGCTTGCTTTTTTTTTTCTCCCGACGGCTTTGTCTCTTGGGGCTCCTCCTCCTTGTACTCCTCCTACTCCGTACTATGATCAAAGAGTCTGACTGCGACGTGCAACTGCGCCCGGTGCTCCGAATGGGGGTATCCACAGTGACTTTGCGTTGTACGGGTATTGTTCCATGGACCGAGCATTAGACCATTTGTATTACTCGTGGCATCTTTCTTCTCTTCTTTTTTATTTGTTTTATTCTATTTTCTAAACCTTTATTTTCTCGTGTAGTTGTCCCGTATCCTGTACTCTGTACTCTATTCTGTGTCATCATCATCATAATCATCATCATCTCTCCCTTATTACATCGTATAACCTTGCCTCGTATCTACCAATATACACCGTTCCCTGTACTCCGTATACTCCGTACTCCGTGAGTAATAATAGCAACACTCTCCTTCTCTTTCTCTCTCTCCCGCCCCTCCATTTCTCCCCATTTCCCCAGGACAGACAGGACACCGCCTCAAAGGGTCATACTCCGTAGCCCGTACTCGTAGACAAGAATACATACACATAAACAACAAAACAAGAATAAACTGATCAACGTCGTACACGGTACCAATGTCCCAACTCTCACTCCACCATCCGACTATCCGGCAAAAGCTTCGTCATTCTTCCTCGTATCCGCTCTCCGCTCTCTCTCTCCGTCCTGGCCCATGGCCCTTCATGGTCCATCGTCCGTTATCCACATCCACCGGACCACCAGGCGTCTTGGCTTTTTTTTTCGACCATGATGCCGCTTGCGTCCCTTCCCCACTCTGTTAGCTAATGCTCCGTAGTACTTCGATTGGTAGTCGTAGACTCACTCACAGTTGTAGCTGATAGTGCTCTCAAGAACTGCACTATAGAGAGTACGGAGTATATACACATGTCTTTGACCTGTACTTGTACTTTTCTTTTCTCATCGTTTCATCGTGACCCTCATACGAGTAATACCTAAACTCGTCGTAGTCGCTACCGCCTATTCTATCCAATCCGTCCACTTCTATTTTTCCCTTCCTCTACCCACCGCAAACGAGTCAATTCTGTTGGGCTCTTCCCTTTTTCCTTGGTTGATACCGTCCCCGTCCAGCTCCATAGTTGCACCCGCCCCTCCTGCTCTTGCCAAACCCCACCGGGCTGCAGCCGTGTGTCGCCGCTTCCTTGTGATAGATATAATCCCACCTCCTCCGCGCCTTCCCTTTTTTTCTTCTTCTCTTTCTTTCCTTTTCCCTTCTTTCCTTTTTGTCTCTGTTTCTCTCTCTTACATTTTTATTTCTATCCAACATCCTCTTTTTTTCTTCTCTCTTCCTCTTCTCTCATCTATTTCTCTCATCCTTCCTCTATCCTTCCCCCCAATCTCTCTCTTCCACTCTCATATCCGTAGTTGCTCCCCGTCATGTTCTCCTACATTTAATACTCGTATCAACCCTTCCCACACCGACGGCATTTACCTTGTCCGATTACACAATAAAGCAACAATTCCTCTCAATATCACAAAAAAAACACAAAAGCACGCATAACCCACGCATAACCCAAAATGTCTCCCCAAGATGATCGCCACCTAGAGGCTGGGTCCTGTGAAAAGGCCCAGAACCAGCACCACCACCATCACAATGCTACACCCCGGAGACGTCGATTCCCTCTCGTCTCGTTGCTGTTGTTGGCTGCCGCTTCCACATTCTGCCTGATCCTGATGGCCCCCTCCATGATCAAGCCTTGCAGCCACATGCTATCCGGTCTGCATGCCAAGGGAACTGACGCCGATGCTACGATTGCCATGGCCACGGGCCAGAACCAGCAGTCTGATATCCTAAACTCCAACGATGTTGCCAAGCTCGAACGCCGTCAGGACGACTCTGGCAACTCCACGTCTGCCTCGACCACGGACGATGGCACACAGCCTACTCTCACTACCTCTGCGTCTGCCGGTACCACCGACGACTCGTCCAGTGCCACAACATCAGCCGGTGAGTCCCTTAATCCAAGAAAGGAGCTGTGAGGTGCTATAAACCACAGTTATCAACTAACACCCTACCAGATGACCAAGTCCCTACATCTGCCACTGGTCCTGCTACCTCTGAGGCCGAGACGACTGCGCAACCGTCCACTACTGCGGACCAGTCTACCGACCCTGCGCCCACATCTACCGCGGATACTGCGCCCACTACCACACAAGGTGAACAATCTTCCACGTCCGATGAGACTACGGCAGCTCCTGCCCTCCCTACCACGTCCGATGACACCACCACCACGTCCGATGCCCCTTCCTCTTCCGACGATCCGTCCTCTTCCGATGCCCCAGCCTCTACAGACGCTCCAGTGTCCTCTGCGGACCCGGAGCCTACTGCCACCACCACCACCGAGGACGGTACGTCTGCCACATCCGATACCCCCCCAGAGACCGAATCGGACTCTCCCACTTCCTTTGCCACGTCCGATGCCTCATCCGTTGCCACGTCCGTCCCCGACACTCCTTCCACCGTCACCACCACCGAAGATGCCCCTGAGCCCGAGACCACAGCTGCATCCAGTGAGTCTCCGCCAGAAGTGTCTTCTACTGCTCTGCAATCTTCCAGTGAAGCCGCGTCCTCCACAGACCTGCCCCCTTCCAGCCAAGCAGCTCCTTCCAGTGAAGCCGTGTCAACGGTCGACTCCCCCGCTAGCTCCGACGTGGCCAAGGATGATTCCTCTACCCGCACTATCCCAAGCATCCCCGAGCCCACTACGTCCGTGACATCTGACGAGCCCCGACCGAAAGAAACGTCAGGCGCCTCTGGTATGTTGGCCAAGTCACCAGTGTTTACTCGCCTTGATTTCAAATTGTCTTGATTTCAAGTTACACCGATGTCTTTGCTATTGAGGTGTTTGGTGTTTTCTAGGCGGAACCAGTTCTTTGTCATGTCGATGTTTTCTCCTTCTTGATTCTATTTCGTCTTTTCTTGTCACTACTCACAGGATTCCATTCGTCTCTACTCCAATGAAAGCCATGACTCTTACTGACAATCTTCACTAGCAGCCACGCAAGATCCCTCCACTACCGAGGACACGCCTTCATCTACCGGTGGCACCACTGTCATTGGAGGCGGTGGCACCACGACTGAAGAGGTCAGGCCTACTTCGACCGCAGACAACAACGACAGCTCTGCCCAAGACGACGGTACCACGACTGACCAAGTCGAGCCTACGTCGACCCAGGGAACTAACCCTGCTTCGACCCGAGCCGACGACACGACGATAACTGAGACAGAGAGGCCTACCTCGACTGGAGGCAGCGGAGAAGATTCTACCATTACCAGAACCCAGACCGACGACACGCCTACTCGTACTTCTACCAACAGCGACGACGACGACTCTAGCTCTACTACCAGGGGCAAGGCCACCACTACCCGTGCCTCATCGAGCGCCATTGAGGAACTCATCACCTCGACACTGCCCAATGGTAGCACCATGACCTCGACCTCGACCTCTTGGGTCGGTGTCGACCCTACTGACACGCCTACAGACTCGGGATCCAGCGATCCCGACCTGCAGAGCTCGGCCAACGGGATGCTCCTTGGTCACCTGGTCCCCGGCCTCGTGGCTCTGGGTGCAGCCTTTATACTGGTCGCTTAATTTGATCTTGACTTGCAAGGTGTTGTATCTTGACTTGTAGTTGAGATACCTGGACGAGTTTCCTTTTCTGTCCTTTCTGTCCTTTTTGTGTTACATTTAACGACCTGTTTACGGCCAATTCATTCCTTTGGTGTTTTTGAAATTATATTGGGTTTTATTCTTGGGATCCGGATTTGGATCAGAATTTGTTGAAAAATAATAGACTGGATGGCATCATGTCGGCTATCCGCGGGTTTTTCTTGGGTCTGACTTCCAGCATATTGGGGATACAGACGCTGGCATATATTACGCGCACAAACGCATTGGGTAGATATACGAATGATATGATTATAAGTACTCAATGTTTTTGGAGTGTAGGTGTCTTATGTATATTTGGTCTTGGTCATAACGTTTCCGGAGGACGGCAGATGGAAGGTATGATGTCTGTATCGTACCACTCTACCATTGTCTCGGAAGGAGCGGGTTATGTCGACGAGTAGATGATGTTTGCGACAAGAATAGCCATCACAGCAGAATGTGGCTTGTGAACGTCATTCACTTACTCTGCATACCAGACATGTTTGAAAGTATACAATTAAAAGGGTATTCCCATATATAAAAACGCAAATATTAAAAGTCATGATCCCATACCATCCATAGACGCCGTTGATGATCCAAATGTATACATATATATCCCCTCGCCAGTTGCGATGCCCAAACAGATCAGCCGACCATTTATGTGCCTTGTAGCCGTCCTCCCTGTTTGTTTACATGGTCGTCCGCCTCGTTGTTCCGTCCCGTTCCGCTTTCGTTTGCCCTGCCCCGGGGTTGTTTATTTGTTGTTCGAGGGCTATTTAACCAGGTCCGATCTTGGGCATGTCGTGATGTTCGCTGAGCTTGGAGAGGTAGGTGTTTAATTCCTCGACGCGCTCTTTGTGAGTTTTGAGGAGTTCTGGTCTTGAGGATTCGGCCATTTTTAGGAGCTATTTTTTTTTTTTTGGGTTGTGTTAGCATTTCTTCTCGTCATTCCTTCTCTCTCTCTCTCTTGTCCTCTTTCTTTTTCTCTTCTCTTCTTTGGATCATGCATATGTCCTCGATGAGGGAAAGTATACCTTTTTCTTTCTGTTTTCTTCATAGCGAAGTTCTGCTTCCGTCTTGATAGGCTGATTATCACCATCATCCTCATCCTCTGCGGTTCGGAGTTGTTGCTCGTTATCGACATCGTCATCGTTGCGCTTCTCGTCATTGTCATCGTCGCCTGTGGATAGATTCTTTTCGAGGTCCTTCTTCTTGTTCTTGTCCTTGCTCTTCTTCTTCTTCTTCGTCTTGTCGACCTTGGCACCCTTTAGACGGAGTTTGCCGCCTACGACACCGGTGTAATCGGACATTGTGGCTGGGGTGTGGTAGGGTGGTAGGGTGGATGGGAAGAGAGGATGATGTGATGGCGATGATGGACTGGGGGAGAGTTTGGACGTGGGGCGGTTTCTGGGTGGGGACCTAGTGGGTGCACGTGTTGGTACAGACTGTACAGTATTACAGCTCTCACGGTCGGGTACGAATGTACGAACCTCTATTTCTACTACTATTAGTACATGCAGTACTAGGGAAGAATGATCAATGGGAGTGTGATTGTGTTGAACAGTATGGAGTACTGCTAGAAGATAATCTCGTCATTCAAGAAAATACCTCTTTCGAATTGTATTTACTCTAGATGAATCGTGCATAGTCAAATAAAAGTCCCTCCTACCTCAGCTATGCGAAATCTCGTACTCCATACGAGTTGGCACACCGAGACTTGTGATTGTGGTGGATACTCTTTTCCAGTCTGAGCCTCTGAGGTGCCATTGGCATTGATTGAATCAAGACTCTCGCCCTTTCCTTTGTCTTTATCCCCCTTTTCCCCCAGCACTTCATTTCTCTATTCAAGAAAAGCCTTGGGGCGCATCATCAATACAACGCACGGTATTTTTAATGCATTTTATGCTTTGATTCTTTTTCACATACTCGCCTCTTTGATTCTCCGACTTCTTCTTTTTCTTTGTTTTCTCTTTATTGTTGATTATATTTTTAGAGATACGAATGTAACGATCGACACGAACTTGCCCATCCCGCTTTCCAACCCCCCTCCCTCCCTTTTTTTCCTCGCAGACGTCACGCGAGTCCGTGCCATCAATAACCAACTTCTTTCGAAACACACACAGAAAGCTATGCGCCATAGCTGCTGATTGACGACGCCACAATACACGATAAACCAACACACCCACACACACACACTCACACACACCGGTTAAATTGAATACACAAGAGAGGAAGAACAAAGAAAAAAAAAAAGAAAAATGACGTCGCCAGGCGGGTTACACCCCAGCGGTGGTCGAGACTCTCTAGAGCTAGCATCACTAGCAAGCTCAAGCCACCTCAACGACGATGGCGCAAGCGAGGTATCATCCCGGCCGAGCATGGGATCGTCGCGCCGACTATCATTTGCCAACGAGGACCCTCTAGACGACGGCAACGGCGCCGCAGGAGCAGGCACAACGGCAGGGTCAGGTGGCATATCGAGAAGGGATCGATCATACTCCGTCTCGTCCGTCTTCGACTTCGCATCCAACATGTTCCCGCTGAGCTCCACGACCGACGCAGGCGGGTACGCGCCCCTCGGGGCATCGACGACGACGGCCTCTCGACCGCGGGGGATTCTCGGCGGCGGGTCTCTCGAGAAGAACAAGACGCTCACGTACGTCAACGGGCTGTCGCTCGTCATCGGCCTGGTCATCGGGTCCGGCATCTTCAGCTCGCCCAGCCAGGTGGGCAGCCAGGTGGGGTCCCCGGGGGCGGCGCTGGTGGTCTGGGTCGTCGCGGGCGTGCTCGTCTGGACGGGCGCGTCGTGCTACGCTGAGCTCGGAGGCGCTATCCCCCTCAACGGCGGGTCGCAGGTGTACCTTGCCAAGACGTTTGGCGAGCTGGCCGGCTTCCTGTTCACCTGGGTGGCCATCCTGGTGCTCAAGCCTGGCAGTGCGGCCATCATCTCCATCATCATGGGCGAGTACTTTGTCAGGGCCTTCATCGGGGCCGACGCCGAGACGGTCAACCCTTGGGTCAACAAGGGCGTTGCGCTGGCCGGTCAGGCCCTCATCGCCTTCATCAATTGTCTGTCTACCAGGGCAGGCACGCGCGTCAACGACGTCCTCATGCTGCTCAAGTTTGTCGCCCTGCTGGCCATCACTGTCATTGGCATCGTTGTCGCTGCTACCGGGCTGTCGTACAAGGGCGAGCCGAATCGGGAGTGGAGGACGACTGGGTGGTTTGATAATACTTCCGCCGACATGTCTGCTTGGGCACTTGCTCTTTATGCTGGTCTCTGGGCCTATGATGGTTGGGACAATGTACGTTCTTTTTCCTTTCTTATCCTTCTCCCCCCC
>FYEV01001781.1:158924-200648 GCA_900188565.1 Geosmithia flava
CCCCCCCCCCTCTCTTTGTAACATGGGGACTCTAACATCCCATGACAACAGACCAACTATGTCGTCGGCGAGTTTCGCAACCCTACGCGCGACCTGCCTCGCGTCCTCAACACGGCCATGCCAATGGTTATTGTGGCCTACGTCCTAGCCAACGTGGCATACTACCTCGTTCTCCCGCTGGACAAGATCAACAGCACCAACACAGTAGCCGTGGCCTTCGCCTCGCAGGTATTTGGCCCGGCGGGGGCCCTGGTCTTCGCCCTGGTCGTGAGCGCCAGCTGCTTCGGCGCGCTCAACTCGTCGACCTTCACGTCGAGCCGGCTGATCTACGTGGCCGGCAAGGAGAACTACCTCCCCGCGCTGTTCGGGCGACTAGGCGTGGGCAGCAACAGCGATGGCGGGGCCGGTGACATGGGGGCGAGCACGCAGCGTGGCGGCCGGGGCACGGCGGCCAAGACGTGGATGGCGCGCAGGCTGCGGTCGTGGCTGGGCGACGACGACGCCGGCCTCTTCTACACGCCCATCTACGCCATCATCTTCAACAGCGTGCTGACGGCGACGTACTGCGTCGTCGGGGAGTTCGGCACCCTCGTCACGTTCTACGGCGTGGCCGGCTACACCTTTTACTTCCTGACGGTTCTGGGCGTCATCATCCTGCGCGTCAAGGAGCCCAACCTCGACAGGCCGTACCGCACGTGGATCACCACCCCCATCATCTTCTGCTGCGTCAGCCTGTTCCTCCTCAGCAAGGCTGTCTTTGCTGAGCCGCTGCAGACGGTCGTCGTCATCTTGTTTATCCTCGTGGGTATCCCTGTGTACTTTTGGAGGGTGAGGGGGAGGGATCGTCCTGTCAAGAGGAATGATCATGATGATGCGCCTTGGTGGAAGTTTTGGCATTCATCTTGATAGTCTTCTCTCTCTGTGTACGAACATCTTTCTTCCTCATTCGTGTATTTCTTTTCTCTTCTTCTTTATATATACATGTATTCATTGCTTCTTGTTGTTTCGGCTAAAAATACACTTGCCTGGCGTTCATTGACGTCACTTTGGAGGGAGGCGATGGGAAAGGTTAGGAGGGGGGGTGTATATGTATTTTGATTTCCTTTCTACAAAAAAGGTAGTATAGTGGGGGAGTTGTGCACGATTAAAAGAACAAGATCATTTTTGGGAACAAAACAAAAGTACATGTATCAAGTGAGAGCAAGAAGAGCGAGTGGAAATGTAACAGTCACGACGGAATCATTTCAAAGTTGATGATGTTTACATTTTCGTTATTAGATTCCCGTGGGGACAAGTGTGTGTACTAGCTAAGATAACATAAAGCTGTTCCAACTGCTTTGTTCCCCTTAAAACCCGAAGAATCCATTTTTAATCATTACACATTGGGTAACAAAGGAGAATATATGTCATGTTGATGAGATGCGTGGTTTTTCATGAGATGACGATGGGGTTTGAGGATGATATCAGAGAAGTGAGAGGGTATAGGTGATGACGGGTGGTTTACTTCCTCTGTCCGTAGGCCTTGGTGGCGTAGTCACCAGCGTGGACAATGAGGTCCTGAGGACGGTAGTCGAACTTGCCGGAGAAGTAGCTCTGGAGGATGGCCTTGGTGCCGTCGGCGTAGCGCTTCTGGGCATCGAGCGAGGTTCCCGACATGTGGGGGACCATGGCGTTTCCACCGTTGAAGGGGTTCTTGGCGGTGCGGAGAGGGTGGTCGGCGGGGGCGGGCTGGGGGAACCAGACGTCTCCACCGTATCCGGCGAGGTGGCCAGACTTGAGGGCCTCGGCGACGTCCTCCTTGACGACGATGGCGCCACGGGCAGTGTTGACGAGGTAGGAGCCTGTGGGGGGGGAGGTGATGTTAGCATTGTTAGGCGGAGACAGAGAGAGACAGAGAAAGAAATAAAACGTACCCTTCTTCATCTTAGAGATGAGCTCCTTGTTAAAGAGACCCTTGGTCTTCTCGTGAAGAGGGCAGTTGATGGTGACAATGTCGCACTGGGCGAGCATGTCCTCGAGGTTCTCGACGCGGCGGCAGCCAATCTCCTTCTCGACCTCGGCGGACAGGGGCTGGTAGTCGTAGTAGAGGAGCTCCTTGCAGTCGAAGGGCTTGAGGCGGCGGAGGACGCGCTCGCCAATGCGGCCGACGGCGACGGTGCCGACGACCTTGCCCTCGAGGTCGTACTCCTGCTTGGCGGCCTCGGCGACGTTCCAGTCACCGCGCTCAATCATCTCGTGGGCGGGGACGAAGTTGCGGATCAGCACCAGGATGGTCATGATGACGTGCTCGGCCACGGACACGACGTTGCTGCCCGTCACCTCGGCCACCGTCACGCCGCCGTTGGTCTTGTTGGCCGCGTTCAGGTCCACGTGGTCGGAGCCGATGCCGGCCGTCACGGCCAGCTTCAGGTTCTTGGCCTTGGCGAGGCGCTCGGCCGTCAGGTAACCGGGGTGGAAGCTGCAATCTCAAGTGTTAGTTCCTTTATTTCTATTTCTTCTCCCTTATTGGATGGGTATTCGGGGAGAAGAGGGGTGGGGGAGCAATGTAAACATACGGAGTGGTGATGATGACCTCGGCGTCGACGAGCTCCTGGTCAAACTTGGAGTTCTCACCCTCCTTGTCAGAGGTGGTCACCAGGGTGTGACCCTGGTCCTCGAGCCACTTGCGGATGCCGAGCTCATTCTCAGTGGTGCCAAGAAGACCGGGAACCTTTCATGTCAATTCATGTTAGTCAAGAGAACGACACCACACAAGTCTGGGGTGCATATATCATGTGTGTTTGTGTGTATTTGTGTGTAGGAGCAGGAGGAAGAGGGTGTGGTGCGTATTGGGGAGTTGTTCATGTCGATCGATCTCGTGCCGTATAAACATATAAGTCGAGACTCGATAGCTTGAAGAGCCAAGCTTATGTCCCAACACCAAGAACAAGAAGCCCCCCTCACTTCCCCGCAACAGCCGCAGCAGGTGGTGGATGCATTTTCGGAATGTCGGAGGGAAGTCGGGGTCGGACAACTTCAACTGGGTCTCCTCTCTGCCTTGGGGAGGCTAAGAAAGTCAAGTGCCAATTGGCCGCCTCTTTCTGCAGGCTAAACCAAAACAGAGATTCCACAGTTTTATGTGCCGCGTTTTCGATGGTGCATACAACATACATACACACATCGTTGACGTGTTGATTTTTGTATGGGATTGAGGAGAGGAGGGAGGGGGGGGGACGGCAGAAAGGAAGGACAATATCTCAACTTACATCCTTGGCGTGCTGACCACCGTCGTAGAGGACGAGAAGAACCTTGACCTGTTGGGATTTTGTCAGCATTCAATCTAGGAAACAGAGAGATCAGAAGTATGAAGGATGGGAAGAAGGAGCTTACCATTTTGGCGGTTATGTGTTAGAAGAGTAGGAAGAAGGGGTGATAGGTTGTCGTGAGCGTGTGAAGAGGGTAGGAAGTTGTTGATGATACTGAGATCAAGTTGATGGAATAGTAGAAGGAAGAAGAAGAAGGAGGAGAAGAGAAAATGGAACTCAAGAATGGCAAAGGGAGCTATTTATGTTTAGTAGATCAGAACTGGGAACACGACCAAGATAGCGAAGCTGCTCCGTTGGTTGACATAACTTCGGCGTCACGGGGAAAGCTCAATGGGACTGGAAGACCAGATGCAAACCAATCCGCCCCGTCCTATCCGATGAAAACTGGTTCTAGTTCCATCATGGACCTGGAGAGAGAGAGAGGGGAGTTGGTTGCCACGCACAAGATTCGGCATGTTCTGGGTAGTTACGGGGTTTCGTCACCACTCTACTGATACACTATGTACGTATGGTCCATTCATTATTTGGGAGAGGGGGGAGGAGAGGAGAGGGAATTCCGAGGACCGGGTGTATGACGGAAGTAGAAACATGTTAGTGGAGAGTTGTATGAGTAGTACTACATAGTATAAAGCAAAAAGCCCGGGACATTTCTCGGTGTTCGGCATGTGAGGGGAGAGAGGAGAGAGCGGGACTTGGGACCCAACCTTGAGCTGTTATACGGAGTTGGCCAAAGGTGACTTGTTGCTTTCGGTGGAACCTTTCCTCATAAAGCAGTACTACCAATAAACTGGACTTCTCATTGTAACTGCCACTTGTTATCATTTGTTGCCGGTGGTAATAGACTGTAGTACGAGTACGACGCATCATCGTACCATTGTCCGTGTATGGAGTATTACTACATGGTACTACTAGTACATACATTAATGTATTGATCGCTGCACCCGTAGAGGCCCTTACATCAATAACCCACTGTATGTGCTTTCCTTAATCGGAACCGACCCCTCTGTTTCATGGCATTCTTTCATTCTTCGGGATTCTTCTCCCTCGGGATTCTGCTCCGCGACCGGATTCTCTGCTCGATCTCCGTCGGGCGCATTTGCCGTATTGTGTTTCGTGTTTGGGTTCTCTTCAAATGTACTCGACCCCTCTCTGTCTCTCCTCTCCCTGTTTGAGCTATTCGTATGTTGTTAGATCCCGAATGGCGAGGATGTGGGTTTTTGGTTATCTCAATCTATATTTACCGAGGATGCCGCTCAAGGGCGCAGCCGATAAACATCAGCCATTGACCAAGTTGTCGTGCTCCTCATGGCTGGAAGAGTAACAGCGAGGGATGCCCCGGAATCAAGGAGACATAAGCTCCACCTCACAGAGCTACAATCACCAAACACCATCAAATATCCATGTTCTGTGGAATAATGAGATTGCGATGGTAGCTGGGGAGTGTGATGCTGTTGAGAGTGTAAAACCCCCAGTATAGGGTAGGCACCCATCAACTGGCAAAGTCTTTTACCGGTCCTCACCCCAGGCCCCGACCATTTCAACTCTCCCACACCCCAGAGCCATCCCATGCTTTCGCTGATGCGGGGTTCCCCCGTAGACTCCTTCATACGAGCGGATATCCTTGTACTTGCGCCAATGATGGAAGAGGGCTGAAAGATTTACCCCGGGATCCGTCTTGAAAAAAGGAGGGGGACCCCTCGCCCCGCGCTAGAGAAACTGACATTCACAGATTGAAGACTGGACGGAGATACGCCTCAATTGACTATGTAATAAGAGGCGTTGACTACCTGGATTCGCAAATATTGACCTTACTCAGCCCAGAATCGTGAAACACGCCAGACTCTGGAACATGAGCTCAGCGGTGGTGAGAATCGCCGTCATTGGCGTCGGACTCATTGGACCCAGGCACGTGCAGACGGTGGTCGACAGCCCAGACGCCCAGGTCGTCGCGATAGTTGACCCGGCGCCAGCTGGTGCGACTTTGGCCGAGAAGCACGGCGTGGCGCACTACCACTCTGTGGCAGCCCTGGTCGACTCCGTCAACCGACCTGACGCGGCCATCATCTGCACGCCCAACCACACCCATGTGCCGCTGGCGAGGGAGCTGTCCATGGCAGGCATCCACGTCCTGATCGAGAAGCCGTTCAGCACCGACGTGCCCAGTGGGGAGTCGCTGATTGAGCACCTCGACGCGTCCGGGGTGCGCTCCCTTGTCGGCCATCACCGCCGCTTCAACCCTTACATCGTGGCCACCAAGGCGGTTCTCGACGCGGCACGACTAGGCGATATTGTGGCCGTGAATGGCCTGTGGACCCTCCAGAAGCCCCTGGACTACTTTGACGGGTCGGGTGAGTGGCGTCGTGAGTCGACGGGCGGCGGCGTCGTCCTCATCAACATGATTCACGAGGTCGACCTGCTGCACCACCTCTTAGGCCCCATCACGAGGGTGCACGCCGAGAAGACGGTGTCGCGCCGCGGCTTCCCAGCCGAGGAGGGTGCCGCGCTGACCCTGCGGTTTCGCTCCGGTGCCGTAGGCACCTTCATCCTCTCGGACAATGTGCCCTCGCCGCACAACTTTGAGTCCGGGACAGGCGAGAACCCCCTCGTCCCGCGCACGGGGCAGGACTTCTACCGCATCTTTGGCACGCAGGCCTCGCTTAGCGTGCCCGACATGGCTGTCTGGTCCTATGCCGACGAAGCACGGGCCTGGGGCTCCGACATGGTGCGGGAGACGGCCGATGTGGAAGCCGCCGCCACGCCATTCGCCCTGCAGCTGGACCATTTTTGCAAGGTTGTCAGAGGCCAGGAGGAGCCGAGTTGTACTCCCAAGGCTGGACTGGCTGCTCTCATTGTGTGCCAGAGGATAAAGGAGGCCATTGGGGGGAATAAGACGGTCGACATTGAGGATTACCAACTGTGATTGCGTTGGGTTCCCCCCAACAAAACGAAAAAAAGGAGCTGAAATGTATAAATCGACAATCAGGAAATCTAGAACAGAGTAGATAAACAGGAAGAGGGGAGAAGATAGGTAGCTAGAAAAGTTATCTTGGTACCACTGTGACTCTGCTGTCGAATGGTAAACCGTCTGGTTGACATATCCTTCGCCCTAGTGCTGTGGTATGATGGACGAATGACGGCGGAATAAGGGTGGCGCGAATAGAAACGAGTGCAACTGTCCAGCACGAGCCGATGACATTCGACTTCCCTCATTGTTTCATGATAGAAAACAGGGTCCCTGACACTGTCGATACTCTGCGCTAGAGACGTCCGAAACACACGACATGGACACACAACAAAAGTCTAAGCAAGATGAAGTTTATACACAATCGGGAGGGTGCATGTGCCTTCAATTGTTATATAACAGCAAGATGAATCGCTCATTTTTTTTCATGTGCCTTAAGAACCCTTGCAGGTCAGGCATAATAAGCCAGTTCGCCCTTCCTTGTATAATTGAATCATTGAAATTGAAAAAGAGAGATCTCTCATAATGATGTACACATCCGTCATCTCATCCTTGATCGGCCTCGTGGCCCTGGTCAGAGCAGCAGACTACACGGAGCCCATTGCCAAGCAATCCAGCTTCAAGGCCTTCAACCTATGCATCAATATCCTAGGTGATAGGACGACGGGTCCCGTGTTCGACCCTCCTATCCAGGACGCCTACATCAACAGCCTCCACGTCGGCGCCGGCCAGGCCCTAGCCCAGGCCACGCTCGACACCGGCCGCATCTTCTACCAGAACGGCACAGCGGGCAACGCCTCAGCCACGACCATTGTCACCGACGGTGGCACCCCTCCCTTTCCCGAGGGTCTGACCGTCGAGCATGATGACCCGGCCCAGCCGGCCTTGGGGTCTCTCCGTATTGACGGCGGCCGCGGCACTCCCGGGTTCAGCTTCAGTCCCCGTCCTACCCCGGAGTTGCGCACCTCGTTTGCCCCGAACTCGGCTAGTGGACAGTTCCTCGCCTGTCGTGAGCCCATCCCTTATTATTCCGGCACTGTATTTACTGTCATCAAACATGTTGCTCCTGAGACGGCTCCGGTCCCGCCTGAGTGTAAAGCTATCGAGCTGTTTCCTAGGTGCGCTAGGCTGAATGATCTGCCGACCGGGGCTGTTTCAAACCACGACAATGTCATACAGACGGAATGCTACTTTTGATTTGCCAATTGATCCGAGGATCTCTTTCCGAGAGGATCTCTGATTTAATCAATGGTGTACTGCCTTCTAGTACTAGCAGTACTAGCAGTAGGTAGTCGCTGTTTCAGCATTATATGTACATGTACAAGACAGACAGCTCTCAAATCTCAACTCCTCGCTTCATTGAGTCTTCATCTCTCTGCTTTCATACAATACAGAAAATGCCCCAATCTTCCGTATGATGCCATAATGATCAAGATTAACGTAAGAAAAGGCTGGTTGAAACGGCGATAACGGTGGTTGGGAATACGGCACACAGTGCGTCATATGTGGAGACATGCCAGGTACGTTTGCTGCAAACAGCCGTACTACTCCCAAATAGGAAACTTGCCAAGGGTAGAACAGGGCGATACGGCCAGGCACATGCGCAACCGCACAGTATACGTAGTCACCATTCATACTGTCCACACTGTCCTCAGGTACCCCCAGATGCGTCACCGTCCGGTCCCAACGCCTGAAGCTCCCTCCATCCTCCATCCCTCCGCCACCTCAACTCTCTTTCCATATTACCCAACAACACTCCAATTACCACCATCCATATCCATACATCCATCGAACAATGACCAGACGCACCCCCGGCCAGCTGAGCACCCAGTCATCCATGGCTTCTCTACCTCAGAGGCCTGCGGCGGCGGCGCCCGCCGAGCAGCAGCAGCAGTCGCCGGCCTTTGCCCCCTCATACAAGCCCGCCGCCGCCGCCGCCTCGACCAACTCCTCCCCCCAGCCCAAGACGAGCTCCACCAAGACGGCTAAGGCATCTCGCGACTTTGTCCTAGCCGACATGGACGGCCGCAGCGCCCGCGACAACCGCGCCTGCGCCAACTGCATCATGAAGCTGACCCCCAGCGAGGTGCAGCAGGTCAACTGGCACTTGACCGAGGACCAGCCCTGCCGCCTTTGCCAGATCGCCGAGGGCAAGCCGGAGGCCTACACGAAGCCGTTTACCGACTTTCTCCAGGAGAACCCCACCATCTTCCACACCGTGCAACACTTTAGGACGAAGCTTGGCCAGCTTGGCTTCACTGAGGTAATGAGCACAGTCCCAGCACTTGGTCAAACCAATGCACTAACACATTGTACCTCTAGCTTCCCTCCCGCGATAGCTGGACCGACAAGCTCCAGCCCGGAGGCAAGTACTACGTCACCCGCAACGGCAGCTCCCTGATCGCTTTCACCGTCGGCAAGGCCTACAAGCCCGGCGATGGTGTTGCCATGATCGCCGGACACATCGACGCCCTGACGGCTAGGCTCAAGCCCGTGAGCACCAAGCCCAACAAGGCCGGGTACGTGCAGCTCGGCGTGGCCCCTTACGCCGGCGGTCTCAACCAGACTTGGTGGGACCGCGACCTGTCCATCGGCGGCAGGGTCATCGTGCGCGACGACAAGACGGGCAAGACCTCCTCCAAGCTGGTCAAGCTCGACTGGCCCATTGCCAAGATCCCCACGCTAGCCCCGCACTTCGGCGTCGGCATGATGGGCACCAACAACCCCGAGACGGAGGCCGTCCCCATCATCGGCCTCGAGGGTCCCAACGACGAGGCTGAGACCGCCGGCCTTGGCAGCCCCGGATCATTCGTGCGCACCCAGCCCCCCCGCCTCGTCAAGCTGCTCGCCAAGGAGCTGGGCATCACCTCCCTCGACAGCATTCTGAACTGGGAGCTCGAGCTGTTCGACTCCCAGCCCGCCCAGACGCTCGGCCTGGACCGCGAATTCATCACAGCCGGTCGCATCGACGACAAACTGTGCTCCTGGTCCGCCCTCGTGGCCCTCCTTGCCGCCTCGGAGGAGGAGGACGATGGCTTCGTCAAGCTGGTCGCCCTCTTCGACGACGAGGAGATCGGCTCCCTCCTCCGCCAGGGCGCCCGCGGCAACTTCCTCCCCCTGACGGTCGAGCGCATCGTCGAGTCCCTCAGCCCGTCGACCTACGGCCCCGGAGTCGTCGGCCAGACCTACGCCCGCTCCTTCCTGTGCTCGGCGGACGTCACCCACGCCGGCAACCCCAACTTCCTCGGCCGCTACCTCGACGACCACGTGCCCCGCCTCAACGTCGGCATGGTCCTGTCCACCAGCCCCAACGGCCACATGACGACCGACGCCGTCTCTACCGCCATCCTCCGTCGCTCCGCCGACCTGTCCGGATCCGAGACCCAGGCCTTCCAGGTGAGGAACGACTCGCGCGAGGGCGGCACCGTCGGTCCTATGCTCTCTAGCGCCATGGGCGTCAAGGCCGCCGACGTCGGTCTCCCCCAGCTGAGCATGCACTCTGTTCGTGCTACCACTGGTGCTCTCGACCCTGGTCTGGGCGTCAAGTTCTTCAAGGGTTTCCTGGACAACTGGCAGAAGATTGATGCTGAGTGGGAATAAATGAGGCTGGGGTTGTGCGATTTGGAGAGTTGTGTGCATTAGCGATGAGAGAAGCATGTTGTTATCATAAGATTTAAAGTGTTCAATATTTTTCGATATAGAATAGAATCTGAATACTAAAGAGTCCATCCCGTTTGGAACAAGGCGTTAAGAATGAAAGTGTTGTTGGGTATATTATGTAAATAGTTAAAATCTATACGAGGTTAAAAAGAAAAGAGAGGGATAATATCTATAGTTTCAAAAAAAAGAAAAAGAAAACCAGTCTTCCTCCATTGTTCAAGCAAGTGAACGTGTTCCGTTGATTGGGACACCGATTGCCCAACCAGCCCTAACGCATCGTCCCTCGTCTAGCCAGGTCCCGAGCCTCGCCAATGTCACGACTTATCTGCCTTGTAACATCATCCTGGCGATTATCCGCCTCATCCGAGGAGTCATCATCATCGTCGTCGTCATCGACATTCTCGCCGACAGCCTGGGCGTGGTCGTCTGCGTCTTGGCCTGCGCTTAGTGGGCGACGCTTCTTGACGAAATCCTGCTTGTGGGCCTCTGCTAGGATACGTGAAAGACCACCGCGAGAGCTCCTCGCCGTGTCGGAGCGCTGGCGCATGCCGCCCTGGGATTGGGTTTGTTTTCCAGCCACGGCGGTGGTGCGGCCTTCTTCCTGGACAGTAGCGGGCACCTCGTGGTCGTCCTCGCGAGATAGTCGGGCATGCTGCCGCTGCTGTAGAGGGCTTTGGGGCACAGGTGCGACTTCGCTGCTAGGTCTGGGACTGCTGGTACTACCACCGAGAAGAGGCTCCATCTGGTATGGCAGAGGGATGTCGCGAGACGCCTTGTACTGCGACACGTTGCCACAGTGCTCGTTCTCGACACGGAATAGGGCCCAGAAACCTCTTCGAAAGATCTCGGCCAGGCCGACCAGGAAGGAGACAATGGTGGAGTGTTGACTGTCGTGGGTGAAGATGGCGTAGAAGATCCACGAAAAGCGGAGCATGGGGTCTACCACTATGGCCACATAGTATGGCCAACGCTTCTTGAGTGCTAGGATGTCTCGCAGGGCAAAGTGCTTCGAGTCGACCTGGATGAGGGAAAAGTCCATAAAAATGTCCCAAAGCGCTGAAAGAGACGTTAGACGAAGATGAGGAAGAAACTGAAAGCGGGGAAGACGTACAGGTGTAGAGGCTGTTGACAACGGAAAATGTGATAAAGAGGGCGAGGTTGGTCCTTGACTCGTGAATGCGATACAGGGACAAGGTGATGGCCGTCATAATGGTCATAGTGTACTTTCCTCCGTTGGCGAGGTGTGGGAACATGTTCCCCGAGTCCTTGTATCGGCGAAGGCATTGCAAGAAACGCCAGATAGGAGGAAGTGCGGACAAGAAGCCCATGAGCTTCGAGTGACTCGAGTTGCATTGCGGCGGGTTCTCCCATGCTTTCGAGTACAGACAGAAGAAGAGCTCCACGTTCTGGAAGAGGGGTCAATGTGAGTGTTCCACAATCTGCGTATGGCTACAAGATGGAGAGGGGAAATACATACCGACATGGCATACGTAAGAGAGCAATACATGTCTCCAAGAAAGAAGTCACGGAACTCGACGGGGTAGATGCCCGCCAGTAGTAGGCGCCACTGAAGCGACACACGGGATTAGTCGACACGACAATCACAAGCAAGTGATAGTGTGGGCAGATGGTTACTTACATGTGAGTAGGCGAACCATTTCCGGGATCTGTATGCTAGTACGGGAAACGGTAGGAAAATAATGACGACAGTGATGCCGATGAGTAAAATGGGATAGTACAGAAAGAAGTCCTCTGGTCCATATCTGTTGAAGTTGGCCCAAGAGATGACGCCAAGGAGGAGGAGGAAGAAGCTAGGAAACTCTGCAACAACAGCCCAGTCGAGTAGGTGACGCTGGTCAAACTCGAAGATGAAGGGGTAATTGATCTTGTTCCGAGACCAGATCATGCAGTCGAGGCAGAAGAGGGAGAATAGGCCGAGCATGAGGAAGTAGCCACCGTATATCTGCAATAGGTAGCTGGTATGAACACGCACTTCTTCGTCGTCGTCTCTCAAGAGCTGAGCAGCTTGGACCAGACCCTGGATGGTGAATACGAGGCCGGTACCGAGGAGGAACCCGCTCTGAAAGGTGCTCGACGACTGATCCCTACGTTTGCGGTTGAGGCTACGCAGCTTCTCGGCGGCCAGCTTGTGGTTCCCGCGCTCAAAGTAACGTGCATAAAGATCTTCGACAGCCTGAATGTAGTTGTCAATGGCATCGCTTTTGACGAACCAAGCATTGTTAACCTTTTCATTGACGTAGCGGTATGGTGGCCGGGCGTTGACGGCCTTGTCGTGCTTCTTGTTCAGCTTGCGGAAGGCTGTGCGGTTGAGAAGTGCGTACGACTTGAGCAGCTCCATTTCACGGTAGAACTCTTGCAGGGCCAGCTTGAGCTTGCGCTTGGCGGTGCGGTACGAGACTTCCTGGTTCTCGGGTCGGCGGATGTAGTCACGCCCAGCGTCTCGGTTGTTATTGAGGGCGCCCATATGAGGGGTCTGGGGCATAGACGAGAAGTTTTGTGAATTGGGGCCCAACGGGAATATTTTGCGCTTGATGGGCAAAATCCATTTCGCATGATCTTTGAGGACATCGGGCTCTTGGATGACACCATCTGGATCCTTGGGAGTGCCGGTGCCACCACGGCTGTTTCCCCCCTGCGTCGTCATGGCCACCTCCTCTATACGCCTGTTACGCATTTCGTGGAGCTGTTCCTTGAGGACTGCCAAACGCTGACTGGCCTGGTCCTCTTTGAATCGGTAGAATGACTCGACTTTGTCGAGCTCCGAGTCTAGAAAAGCGTAGAACTCAATCTCCTTCTCATGCACAAGATCCAGTGACTGCATGCCAACGTCGTTATACGTGTTTTGGCGTGCGGTGAGGCCTTTGCCCGGACCTTGCGTAAAGAAGCGGCGAATAGGAGACGGTCTTGATACGTTGGGGTCGGTCGCGCTGGCCCGCCTGTTCTTAGGCAAAGGTTTCCCAGCGGATGTTACACGCCAAGGGGTAGGCAGCTTGCCACTGGTCTTTCGTGGGTACGCTGGGGATCCGGGCGACTGGTCATGGTTCGATGTCGAGCGCATAGCGGGGCCAGGAAGTTCGAGGTTGCTGTCGTCGATGGGGCTTACTGAATCCAGAGCCGGGGGCGTCGCCACGATGCTCCCATATTGCATCGTATTGGGTGCGCCAGTTAGAGAGTCGTTCTCGCGGCCTCCGGGTATGGCCACGGGCGTCGAACCGCCGGCCCCGTTTCGCCATTGTGCCGACTCTGCGCCTTCGTCCTTGGCTCTGGCCAGCAGATCGCGGTATTGGTCGTTACGGGCATCGTTTGGATCGTTATAGGCACCCGGCGTGGGGCTCAGTGTATTGAAAGTCGTTCGGCGAGAAGGAGGTCGTTGTCCCGATCGGGGGGTCGCATTGGCACGGTTAGTAGCCCGCGCGACCGCCTTGACGTATTTCTTGCCGGCCTTGTAGTTGAGATACTTGATGCGCCATTCTGCTCATCAGGGTCAGCCCTACGTCTCCTGATATCATTCGTTCCGCCAAGGGGAGGGGGTTCAAGAAAGAGGACGAACCTGGAACGGCATCCCCCTCCAGTTCCTTTGCAAACTTCATGGCCAGTCAGGTGCTACAGCGCACCAACGACAAAGCAGCAAATGAGTCGGAGCGGAAAGAGCCCAAGTACGGGAATCCTGGGTGTGATATAAGAAGATGGTTGCTTGATTGCTCGTATAAGATGGTTCGATCGATCGGCCGGAAGAGGGGGCAGCGCGCTGTTGTCTCGAACCACAGCAGATGGTGGTACTCAATGATGCAGGAGGTGTGTCTGTGTGCTGAGACAGATGCGGCGGAAGGAGCAAGGCAATAAACGTGCAACGAGGGCCTCCCAGCGCCTATCTGGGTCTCACGATGCTGAAACTAGCACGTCGCGAGAATCCGTGCCGGAGAAGCCCAGAGTTTGCTGGATGCGAAAGGAGAGTCGATCGTTCCCCAGCCTGTGATGAGCTTGGAATCCAGAACGTGTACGGGCTCGAGATGGAAAGAAAATTTCCCACTTTTTTTCTGCTGGTCCCTGACGTCAACCCGGACTCTCCACTTTTAGCCATTTGGTCGTTTCGCGCCCTGTGCGCAATGGGATTTCGGGCGTTCGGCACACGTATTGTCGGGAAGTGATACCCTTGAGGTGGTTGGAAATAGATGCAGCAGATATCGAGTAGCACACAGTATTTTTGCGGCATGCTTTCAAACACCATGTACCACAATGACAAGCATTGATACTGCATCCCTGTATCCGTAGCATTGGTTGACTTGTGCACATACTCGTATACACGTACTCACGTCGTATCAATTTCCAGCCGCATTCTCACCATTAGTCATCCTTTGAATCCGTGTAAGACTGTCAGACGCGAAGAGGAAAGAGTAAAGAGAGAATTCCTGCTAAGTCTGTATACATGAAACTGCATAGAAACAAGCAAGTTTCCTATGACTGGCAGTTACGCTCCTCGTCATTAACTGCCGTGGTCCCTGCATCGTGCCTTCTCTTCATTGACAACTCGACAAGAAAAGGTAAGTTTGCAGTATGTACATACCTGCGTATCATTATGCATATATGCATCATGCATGCACCCGATATTGTGATACTCGTACGTGAAGTTGAAACGACGCAGCGCCAGTCTCACTTCCCTCCGACACATTATGATATGCTTATTCTTGTCTGACTTTTTTGTCTTTGCTAGGCTTCCGTCGACAAATAGTGGCTGGTGAGCATAGAAGTGGAAGACATCAGCACGTGCAGTTGAAGACATGTCGGCGCCATTACCATCCGATTCCAACCAATATCCAGCCTGCCGCAAGCTGCACTGCTACAGTGCCTGTGCCAAAGCAAGCATGAGGTTCCATCCCCGCCATGGGCTGCCTCTGAGTCTTGCTGTGGAACGAACCGCATGCGACGCTCGACAGCCGTTACTTGAGATTCACAAAGTCTCCGGACCATTACGGACCATTACTATGACTCCATGAGAGCCATAATAACGAGACATCCGTGTCTCATACTCTCTACTCACACGCTGCCCATCCCTCTTCCCTCTTCCCTCTTCTCTCGCTGTTGCGATCCTTAGTAATGCCTCCAATCGACCATGGTACTCCATCAAGTGGATTCCCCTCTCTGGGCGAATGGTTTAGTGGTATAATTTTCCCTTAGCACCTTGTCTCCTCTTGGAGATGAACCGCGACACTGGGAAAGGTCCAGGGTTCGATTCCCTGTTCGTCCAAATCACAGAGACATCAACTTGTTTTTTTTTTGCTACTTTTGCTATTGTCATTTTGTTTTTATTTTGTGCTCACATGACTTTTAACCTGCGCAATAGGAACAACAAAGGAATGAACTCGCCGGGTACTAGACGGAACAGCATCTTTAGTTTCACGACGATGATTGTGAGTTGAGTTCTGACCAACTCTTCACCATGGAGAATTCGATCCGTGGCTGGAGTTTCCCGTAGACCCTCTTCTGGGTCGCCCAAAATCCACGGATACTATAGCGTCTCTCCACGACAGGAACTTGTGATGAATGGACCAAGATCACGGGTGCACAGCGGGAATGTTGAATTATAGTAGTATATTAATCATGCCGGGAGAGGAATTCCCCTCCCGTGGTCTAATCAGCTATCTATCTCATATACCCGTTCCCCAGGATTCCTTCTTCCTCTCTTCCTGGTGACTTCTTTCCCCAGGACGGAGGAGGCACCTTCCGTGACAGATACTGTTGTCATCCAAGTTAGATCCTCTTGCCGGGAAGGGGTTTCATTGGAGAATTCCTGGATCACGAGGGCCCAGAGTGAGGTAAACGATGAGTCTTGCTAAACAACGGCCAGGTAACGGCGAAATAGCAGTGGAGGCACTAGTAATGAGGAATATGTACATATATACGTGACCTCTCCGTTGAGGAGAACAGCGACATTTCAATCTTAAGCTCTTTGCCTCGATACATGTACCCTAAACCAGACACAGTTCTGGGGCATCCGACGTCCTTCCACCCCAGCAGCTACCTGTCTGTTCATACAATCGAGAGAGTAACAAATTTGGTCATAATTATCTCTCGCATGATAAAACATATTGAACCATAGCACTGAGCCTTCCGAGGCCTATACGACTTGAGGAACTGTGCCGTACAGTGACGATGCATATGCAAGAACGTACGTGTAAGTGGGGGGCGTCCCGGTGCGGCCGGTTACTCGGCCCACTGGGTCCCGGGTTCTGCAGAAAGAGCCGGACTGGCCCAATGTCTACTCGGATTCGGTATCTATATAATTACATGCTGCTATAAGTATAAGCCCAGTGCAGCCTTCCGCGCAGCGTTTTTGTCATGTGGTACATCCACCGCATCCACCGGGTTTTCGAGGGAGTAGTACACGCCAGTAACGAAAGGATGAATCCCTACAATGACATGTTGGACGCTCGGACAGGTATGTCCATCGCAGTACTGGCGGGTGCAACTCTGGCGACGCCCCTTTCGATTTCCTTGGAACGGGACGCCGAGGAGGGTGATAAATATGTCTACATGTATACAGATGGCCTACAATTCGAGTTCTTGTCACTTGTACCGCCCGGCTCCTGCTGTCACGGAATGAGTATATGTATATACAGGCAAGTATGACAACGCTCGGGGACTTAATGTTGAATGTTATGTGAATGGGCGCGGATATGTATATTCATTTACTTGTATGTAGGCACATGTTGGTGAACCCGCAATTCCTGAGCTCCACGTTAGAATGCATACGGATGAGTTTGATAGTGGGGTTGAATCTCTCACCTTTCATCATCAGTTAGGGCGAGCGAAGGCATCAAGGGCTTTCCGAGGCACGCCAACTACAACTCGGCACCCTACCGTCAAGGCCTACGCATAAATGTATGCCATACACGGAACTTTTTAATCCCTTTAAAACACAGTTACCCATGCTGATTTTGCTCCAGGTAGCTCGGTGATATCACGCATCAAGCTGCCCCGCATCGCCAATTTTCAAATTCGATACATTTAGTCAAAATACCTTGTTTGACTATCATTGAAGCGGGCTCTTGGAGATTACATGTAATGGGTTTCCGAGAACTTGCATCTGAAATTCAAGTTGAACCACCATCTTCTGACCCTTCGGCCAAGGCACAATGGAGCCCGGAGACGACCATAGCGAGTCTCCTGCCCAGCACAATGAGACCACCTTTGTCTCCCTTGGGATGGCAGTGTTAGACGAAATGCACCTCCCAGATGGCAGAATTCTTCACGACGTCCCCGGGGGATCAGGCCTTTACAGTTAGTTATTGCCGCCCCCAAATGCCAGGGTCTAAATGGGTGTGGATTGGTTCTAATGGGACTAAACGGAGTACTAATTGGCGCATCCACTAACAGGTTCCCTCGGTGCGCGGATGGAGCCGGCGGGTGCAGAGCAGTCCAAGAGGGTGGCATGTCTCATCCTAGCCGGCAAGGACTTCCCCAAGTCTGTAGCCGATGTTCTCGCAAGCTGGAACATGTCGCTAGTCATCAACTACGACAAGGATAGACTGTCCACGCGCAGCCTTCTTCGATACGAAGGCGACAATTTCAAGCGTGAGGGGATTTTCTTTCCTACATGGAACATCGAAGACACACATATTCATACCGTTGAAACGTTACTGACGCTTCTACATGTGGCAAACCATTAGAACGAATTTTCAAGTACACAACCACCCCACTGCAACCTACGCCGGCGGACGTCGAAGATGCGGGGCTTATCCAGTCCAAGGTCTTTCATCTTCTGGCTTCTCCCACCCTTCTGGATGCGTTCGTCCCTCAGATCGTTGGGAAGAATGCAGGGATGCGGCCTCTCCTAGTGTGGGAGCCCGCGCCTGCATCCTGCACTGCTACGGAACAGGATGCACACCTCGAATCCGCTAAATTGGTGGACGTGTATTCGCCAAACCACAAGGAACTACTGTCTACGTTCATTGGCACGGCTGAAGCAGATGGCGCGTCCGGATTTGACCGCGAACTAATCAAAGAGCATGCCCTGCGCATCCTAAGGTCGGGTGTTGGGAACACCGGAGATGGTGCCGTTGTCGTCCGCTGTGGCGAACATGGATCCCTTGTAGCATCGCGAACGTACTCACCGCGCTGGTTCCCGGCGTTCTACAGCGACCCTGCGCGAGTTGTGGATGCCACTGGGGCTGGAAACACGTTTCTCGGCGCATTCGCGGTGAGGCTGAACGAGAATAGAGACTTGACCGAGGCTGCTATTGCAGGGACTGTTGCTGCGAGCTTTGCAATAGAGCAGATTGGTTTGCCTCGTTTGGCATATGCAGGTGAAGGGGACGGTGGAGAGGTTTGGAACGGAGAAGAGTTTACTTCCAGAACTCGGAAATATCTTTCTCTTTCCCCGAACGGGCAGTAGAGGCCCCCAAGGCCCCAAGGGTATTACATGTACATGCAGTTCCTCAATCTTAAATACACAATGGATTGATAGGTTCCCAACATGACGCGTCTAAGTCATAGTTCAAGATGGACCATCATGGTATCCATATGTAGACAGACTATTGAAGTTGAAATTTTCTCGCTTCTAGGATCGAAAAACTCTTCACGCGACTGAATTTTCTCCATTGGACCCTTAGACTCATACTTCGAACGTGCTGTCTCACGAGAACGGGCATGTTCACGATAGCCGATGGCCAAGCAATACGGGCAAAATGTCAGTTTACCCCCATTTACTAGACATTCCTCATGTTAAAACCGGGTATTAACATGCATAAAAATATGGAAACACTCCACATGTAAGCAGAGTAAGCCCTGAATCATTGGCTTGGTGGTTTGGATCATCCCGTATCCTAGCCTCGCCAAGTCGTATCCTAGTCCTGTCCTAGTATGTTTCTGGCGAAAGCGCCTCTTGGCGGTGGATTGTGGTTGTGTCTAAGCTTAACTTGATATATACTGCCGAGCGTAAAAGACGCCACCATATTCGTAGTTGTACGAGTGCTGGTAGTAGTCGCGGACAAAAGATGATTGTCCGGCGTGAGATGATCAGATAAAATTTTTGATCACTCACTCTGCACCATGCCGCACCATGCAAAACTGTGTGTGTCATGCCACTATCGGCTTGGCAATCTTTACTGGATGTCGAGTTTTTTATCAGATCAATGGTTCTGGACCGTTTGGTACTACCTAAATCGGATATCTCGCCGTTGTGGATTTAATATACTGGGTGGGTTGGTAGTCTGCCCAACAATCGAGTTAGTTTTTTTTCTCTCTCCCTTTTTCGCATTCTGTAAGCAGTCCAGGACGTGCATGCTTGGTTATATTTAATATCTCGATGTGACCCTGCCATTCTTTGTGCAGTAGACCTTGAAACCCTCACACTCTCTTCTCACATCCATTTCGGAGCGATTTGTTCAGAGCAGCTGCAAATCATGTCTCAGTCACCAGAGGCCAGCAAGGGCCCCCAACCTTCCACCGTGATCCAGCACGATGTCGAGACCACCGGCAAGCTGGATGGCTTCCCTGTCGACTCTGCCGGTTCGGCAAAGAGCTCGACACACACCAACTCTGCCGACGCGGATAGCCACAATGAAGTCGGCGTCTCGAGGGTCGAGGCCTTCAACAAAGTCCTCTACCAGTCAGGAAAGAAGGGCAAGATCCTGCTGTGGCTTCTCGGAATCTCCATCGGCCTGACCATGTTCGCCTATGCGCTGGACATGGGCATCACGACCAGCATCTTCAGCACCTTGGCCACTTCGACATTCGGCGTCCACAGCTCTCTGGGAGCCGTCAGCACGGCGAGCCAGATCATCCGCGCCATCAGCAAGCCCTTCATCGGAAAGCTGTCCGACATCACGTCCAGGCCGACGACGTACGTTGTCATCCTGGCCTTTTACGCCGTCGGTTTTGCCATCGCGGCAAGCGCCCGCAACTTTGCGTCGTACACGGTCGGCATCTGCTTCACTTCGATCGGAAAATCTGGACTCGATCTCCTGAGCGACATTATTGTCGGTGACCTGACGCCTCTCCAGTGGCGTGGCTTCTTCGGTGCTTGCCTGTCTCTGCCCTTTGTCGTCACCGTGCCTGTCAATGGCTTTATTGCCGAGGCCTTTGTTGATAACTGGAGGTGGGGACTGGGCATGTTTGCCATCATCGTACCTGCCATGCTCATCCCTGCCATTGTCACTCTGTATGCGATGCAGCGTCGCGGAGAGAAGTCGGGTATGGTCACCATGGCCGACTCGAGGGAGGTCAGGACTGGCGTCGCCGAGGCTCAGCCCCAGGGTTTCGGATACTGGGCCAAGCTCTTCTACGAGGGTCTCATCGACATCGATATCGTCGGTCTGGTCATCCTCGGTTTCGGATTCTCTCTTATTCTTCTCCCCTTCACCCTTGCCGAGGGCGCGGACGGAGGCTGGGCCAACCCCAGCATGATCGCCATGATCGTCATCGGTTTCGTTTGCCTCGTGCTCTTCACCCTTTTCGAGATCTTCGTCGCACCCAAGCCCATCATGACCAAGCGCATCTTCTACAACCGCGCCTTCCTGGCTGGTGTTGTCATCAACGTCTTCAACCAGATGGCTTCGTCGGTTCGCAACACCTACTACTCGTCCTACGTCTACATCATCAAGGACTGGACTGTCTATGAGTGGACCATCTTCCTGGGTGTCACGACCATGGGTCTCTCTCTCGTGAGTCCCGTTGTTGGCCTTCTCCAGAGGTACACCCACCGTTACAAGAACATGATGATGTTTGGTGCTGTTGCGAAGATCATCAGCTACGGTATTCTGGTGCAGCCCAGCGGCGAGATGACCCAGGACACTGCCCGTCTTGTTGCTTCGCAGCTCGTGTACTGCCTTGCCAGTTTCAACGTTGTCGGTGCCCGTGTCGGAACCCAGGCCTCTGTTCCCCACGAGGACTTGGCTTCCATCATTTCCGTCATCACGCTCTGGTCCACCATGGGCTCCAGTATCGGCAGTGCCGTCGCGTCTGCCATCTGGACCAACGAGATGATGGACGAGATGCGGAGGCAGCTCCCCGGTGTCCCTGAGACCACCATCGCCGAGGTTTACGGCAACATCAAGAGCCTGCGCACCGGCTACGACTTCTCCGATCCCATCCGCCAGGGCTCTATTCGTGCTTACGCCATCGTCAACGGACACATTGCTACCACTGCTATCTGCCTGTGTGTTGTGTCTGTGATTGCCACCTTCTTCATGCCCAACTACTACCTTGGTAAGCAGCAGAACGCCGCTACCAACAAGGGTCTCGACGGAAGGGTGGTCGATGTGCCTACCTCTGGCGATGAGAGCCAGGAGAATTCCGAACAGGCGAAGGACTCGTCGCTGTGGAAGAGGTTCCTTTCGGCTTACAAGAAGTGAACTACGGGAAAGAGTCGTTTCATCCGGTTCCAAACCCGAGACATAGTTCCCAGAGCGTATTTAATCACCTGCAAGTAGAATTCAAAATTAATGCTGTATACATATATTATGATGATATTAAAGACCTTTAAGTTTCCTAAATCAATAGATCCTCGCGAATACATACTACTTATATACAACGTCGACACTCTCTTCGTAGAATGCACGCGTATAGTCCCTCAAAAAGATGTGGGAACTCTACTGAAATTGATGTCAGTAGAAGGAACCAGCAGTTTACTAGATTACCGCACACTTACACTGTTATCCGATGCACCGGTGCTGCTTCCTGGTCCATCACCAGCAAGGCTAGTTCCGACAAACACGACTAATACGGCTGTATAAGCTGCCGTCGCAGCCAACACATCTTTCCCTGTACTGTCTGTCGCGCCAAATGCGAGAATCATGCCGAAGAGGAGCACGGCCACCGAAGTTATGATCAGGCTGGCATTGATACCCCCAACCCTGGCCATCACTACGGTCGGCACGATGAGCGCAACGCCGCCGAACAGGGCCATGGCAAGTCGGGAGGCGAGTGCATGTTTCTTGGCCATCTCCACCTTGCTCATATGGGGCCTTTTCTTGCCCACTGCAACGGCCTGGGATTCACCGGTCATTGCCGAGGCCGCCAGGGTCTGTTACTCGACGATGATAATGGTACAAAGTCAGCACAGTATACATTTATGTTCATTCAATTGCAATGCAACAAATAGGAACTTATATTAGATAAGAGAGAGACGCCTGGGGGAGATTATATATCGAGGACATGAACTCCTGAACGTACCTTTGCTCTCGTCCAAAATTCCCAGTTGAACACTCCGACTGCTAATCCCACCCAGTTGGTCACACGGCTTCCCTTGTCAGCTCCGCTCAGAAGGGCTGCCATGTCATCGTCGTGTACCGGGTCCCAAGACGACATGGACTCATTTGGGAATAGCGACTGTGCCTTCAATTTGGCTAGTTCGTCCCGTAACCGCTTCACCTGGCCCACGCCTGGCGACTCCAGGCGGCGCAACTGGGCCATTTCAAGGAGAGCACAGTCCGATCACCCAGGTCAGCATCATGAGCCAGATCAGGAAACGGCCGGAGAGATGAGATGTTATTATTATGGTCGCGTGGGATGATCCCGTCTGATGCTTTCAATAATAACGTGATGTACTCACTGTACTCTTTGAGCTTTGCTTTCAATTGTTTCCACAGATCTCGCCTCGTCTCATTAATTCGCTCCGTGGCCTGTTCCTGTGCGGCGAGCACATTGCGACTTCTGGTCGCGTTTGGGGGCATGTACCATTCCCGGTCTGCTGCGTCTACGTCGCTACCGGGCTTCGGAAACGACCCTTTGAAGTTTCTGCTGAGCTTCTGGATCTCATCTTGCAGTAGCAGAAGGTTCAAGAGATTGAGCTCGTCAAATCTTCGGAACACTGTCCAGTCCTCCTCTGTGCACATGAGAGTCGCCGCCGAGAATACGTCTTTTGGGTCTGGCTCAGGCCCTTGGGCCCTGGTATCGGGTGCCCTCTGGGGTTGTTCCATTGCTTCATCCAATGTGATATTCCTGAAAACCAAGGTAAAAAGAAGTCCCGGTTTACTGGGTGACGGAAGTAAGCATTTCAAGCTATATCACCGTGTGATGGATATGAGCGAATCATATACCCGGCGAGCTTGTGCACATTTGCATGTATGCTTACATGCAACAAAGCCTCGCGTCACACAAAGATGCAGCCCTTTAGGCGCCATCCTCTCGTTGGGCATCAATCGATACATCAGATGTATTGAAGGTGACTGGAATGTAAGTGCACATTTGCCTTGATATTTGCACTACCAGGATCAGCTGCATACGTGAGATTGGGATACATGCAGGTCTGCGCATATATATAATCACGATCTTAACTCCCCATGGTTTTCAATTCGACACTACATGTACTCAGCCATTTCTATTGTTGATCTTATAAAAGTCACTTTCTTTGTTCCGAAACCCTTAGAAAGGAGACACAATTCAACATTGAATTGAACTCCCAATCTGCAAGAGGCAAAGGGGAGATCTATGAGATTTACGGTCTTTCACAACCAATCTGATCCAAAGCATGGAAGTTCTCGGGGCGACCTCTCTGACGATCCAACTCACCAGCCAATTGGTGAAGGTCCTTGAATATACCTCAACTCGGCTGCCTGATCTAGCACCGATTTTAGCCGAATTTGTTTATAATATCGACCGCCTACCACAGTCTAATGTCTTGCCCGACGTTGAACTCGTCGAGCTTATGCATAGAGCAAACCAAGCGGCCGTGGAGCTCTTGAATATCCACATGAGATTGAGCAGGTCAACACCCATACCGTATTTACGAAACCTGCGAGCCTTTCGCATGAGGGGGGAGATACGCGAGAGATTAGACCGGCTATTAATCATACAAGGGGAAGTTCAAAATTTCGTGTAGGTGTGCGAGTCCCCCACCCTCTCTTGAGAGAATGCAGCTCTACGGCGCCCACGGAGGCTGAGAACACATGCATGATATGTATATGGAGCACTAATGATACACTGCATCTGAAGTGCGATACGGGAGAACCGCACTCGATTTGAATATGTGCGAAAGATTCAGGATTCGCCTCAGTTCGAAGAACTGGATGTGTACGGAAAGGCTGCAGTTACTGCATTGCTGGAACAATACCAAGAAAACACAAACAACGCGGTTGCAGCCCTATGCTTCGCATCTGCCGGTCAATTGATGAACCATTTGAGAGGACCGGTGGCCGAAGAACGGAGACATGATGGCCGAGCACGAATCAATCAAGAGCGCGAGGCCGAAGAGTCGAGAAGACTTTCAGTCGATGCGAACTTGCTGGAGCTGCTCCAGTACCGGTCTATGGGGAACCGCGAGTCGAGTATTACGGACCCGTTTGAGTCATCACTGCAGTGGATATATCAAGAACCCACCGACGGGCGGCCGTGGACAAGCCTTCCCAACTGGTTATCAGGTGACTCTGATTCTGGCGTATACCTCATCATCGGCAACGAAGCATCGGGCAAATCGACCATGATGAAGTATATCCTCAAACACGAAAAAACGGCAGAATACCTGAGAACGTGGGCCAATAATCAGGCTCCCATGACCTTATCTTTCTTCTTCTGGCGTAACGGAACTCAGTTCGAGCGGTCTGAAGAGGGACTATGGCGATCTCTATTGCACACTGCCCTCGACCAGCAGCCACAGCTAATGCCCATTGTGTTTCCGAAAGAATGGGCTCTTCTGTACGCGTCTACCTACGACAGAGACGGACTACCAGCGCCGGGACTTGGGGCCTGGGATGTCTTGGAACTGCGGAGTGCATTTCGCTTGCTCGTTACACAGGAAACAATGCCGTTGAAACTTTTCATTCTCATCGACGCAATCGATGAATATCACGGCGATGAAGAGGACGAGAATCTCGCCCAAGTCATACATACCATTAAAGACGTTGTTAGGGGGTCGAAAAACGCCAAAGCCCTGATCTCAAGCCGTCCACTCGAAGTATTTGACCGAACTCGCCTTCCAGCTAACCTCATTCTGCACGAGCTCAATAAAAAGGATATAGAAGCGTATATCCGAGATTCTCTCGGGAAAGACGGTCGGTTTCAAAGACACCGCGAAAATGATGGGGAGGGAGCCGAGAAAATCATCCGCTACATCCTCGCCACATCCAATGGTGTCTTTCTCTGGGCAGTACTGTCCGTGAGAACTGTCAAGGCACAACTTGCAGATGAAAAGACTCTCCGCGAGATTGCCGTCCACCTCGAGGGGGAACCAGTGCCGGAGTTGGACAATCTATACCACCTTATCTGGAGAGGCATGGAAGATGCGGCCAAGATCCAGGCATCGCAGATCCTGCAGATGATGCTCGCCATGAGGGACATCAAGAACAGCTGGCTGGATAATGACGAGGAGTCTCTCCGACTCATTGATTTGACCCTTGGTCTTGGCGACCCTAGCAGCACTATTAAAGCTCCAGCCGTAGGGTGGAATGTAGCCCAGTCCAACGTTGAGAGGGACTGCAAAGCCATTGCGGTTGGGTTCATGGAGACTTGGCCCGGTTTCATCACCATCGCCAACCTCGACGAAGGCACGCCAAGGTGGACTCCAGCTTCACGTACCCGCTACTGTCACCGGTCAGTGCCCGAGTTCTTCACCAACCAATATACATCATTGCTACGCGCTGCCACTCCCGAGACCTTCTGTCCCCGTGTGGCCCACCTCAAGGCGGCCGTGCACCAGCTGAAGGTTCTCCCGAGACCACCCCTCGTTGAGCCACTGCGGGTTCTCTGGATGACCGTGGCGACAGGACTGATGGCAGCCAACCGGATAGACGCAGGCGGGCCATTCCACCCAGGTAACCTGGACGCAGATGTTCCTCACGTCCCCGATACGCAGACGTACCACGCCCTTTTGACAGAGCTGGACGACTCCATGCAACAGCACCACCGAATCCTCCACCAAGACGGTCATGGAAACTACATGCCGACAATTTTCAAAGACCACCGCGGAACTGTATCCGTCTCCGACAGGGGGCGGGACTCACGTATCCGGGCCTCAATGCACTGGTCCAACTTCTACAGCGACAATGCGTACGCACACCCACGCGGCTGGTATGACTCGTTTCTCTCCCTGGCAGTGCAATTCGGACTAGAGAACTACGTCAGATACCAGCTCGACAGTGCAAAGGGCCGCAAGCTCCTCAAGGGAAAGAAAGGTCGTCCGCTCCTGAGATACGCTCTGCGGCCGTCGTTGCCGCCCGACGTAGCACCGTACACGCTCGTCAAGCCCTCCATGGTTAGGATACTGCTCGATCGCGGCGCACGTCCGGGGGAGAGGTTCGAGGGGCGCACGTGCTGGGAGGAGGCGCTGCAGTGGCAGTACGATGTTTTCGCCGTGGGCGAGGGGCGCGCCATCTCTGATGCGGGCGGGACTACGGAGGATGCGAGACTGGTGGCTGGTGCGCGGGCGGAGATGTTCATCATGCTGATTGATGGGGGGGCCGATGTGATTGCTTCGATCGTGACGTCTAACGGGAACAGGATCTCTGCAAAACGGGGATTGGAAGCTTCCATGACGAATTGGGTCAATCCTGGGATATTGGACAGACTCCTAGGGAAATTCGCTTAGGGAATATTTATATCTATCGTACTGTACATGTAGGCCCAGACGCACAGCACCTTCGTGTCAGCTATGTCCAGCTCTACATGTAACTACCTGTAACCTTGGCTCATGTGTCGCAACCTCGCGTCAGTAGATTCCAAGGATTGTAGCATGGCGTCCGTTTCTTCGTTCGCGCGCATGGGATTAGCCACGAATCCCCTTAGGTGCTGATCAGCCCATTCGCGCAGGAATTCTCTCAAGGCCAGCTCGCCAAGGGCATGTCCTGACTTTGCCTTCTCTGCCTCATTTGCCTCACTGACGGCCTTCGTCACCGGGAACTCACTCCCGCATCTCTCGACGATCAAGTTCATCGGCTCTGCATGTTGAAAGTACGCTGCCATACTGGCCATGTGCTCGGTGATTTGGACGTCGCATCCGGGGTAATCTAGGAGGAGTCGCAGCGCGTCAACACGGACAGACACCCTGTCTAATGAATCTATGATTGTGCGCTCTGTGATCTGGACTTGGTCTCCTCGCTCACGGAGCAAGATATTCAGGGTGTCGGCGTCCGACGTCGCTGCTTTGACGATGGCCTCTGTGATTTGGAATTCGTGCCCTCGCTCACGGAGCAGGAGCTTTACCATATCCGTTGATCTAGGCGACTCTGCCGCCACTTCGACGATAGCCTCTGTGATCTGAAATTCAGGTCCGCGCTCACTAAGCAAGAGCTCGACCGTTTCCAGATGTCCACGTACCGCCGCCTTGAGGATAGAGTCTGTGATGATGAACTCATGTCCGCGCTCGCGAAGCAAGAGCTCTAGAATCTCCTTCGGCCTAAACGTCCATAGTACCACCGCTTCGACGGTAGCCTCTGTGATTTCGAATTCGTGCCCGCGTTCACGAAGCAGTAGCCTCAGGAGCTCCAGTGCATTATTCGACTTTACCACAGCCTCAAGGATGGCCTCTGTGATCTAGAACTCGTGTCCGCGCTCCCGAAGCAAGAGCGGCAGTGCCGTCTTTAATATATGCGACCGTGCCGCGTCTACAACGACAGCCTCTGTGACTTGTAGTTCGTCGCCGCGCCCACGACATGAAAGAATTCGTGCCCGCGTTCACGAAGCAGTAGCCTCAGGAGCTCCAGTGCATTATTCGACTTTACCACAGCCTCAAGGATGGCCTCTGTGATCTGGAACTCGTGTCCGCGCTCCCGAAGCAAGAGCGGCAGTGCCGTCTTTGATATATGCGACCGTGCCGCGTCTACAACGACAGCCTCTGTGACTTGTAGTTCGTCGCCGCGCCCACGACATGAAAGCAAGAGCTTCAGTGTCTCCTCTGAGCCGAAGCTTACCGCATGTCTGAAAACACCTCGAGTGACTAATGAGTCACTTCCATATTTCTGTAGGAGAAGCCTCATTGTTTCTGCGCCGTGCCGACGATTAGCAGCCGCGTCGCGTACTATAGACCCCCTGGTATCAAACTTGACACTGGCCTCTAGACACCACTGCAAAACTTGGTTGCTCCCCAGGTTCACTATCAAGCGTTCGGGGATTCCATGAAAGTGGCGCTTCCAATTTTCCCAGGTCTGGATTTGCAGTAGGGCTGCTAGGTCAAACAAGCATATCGCCAACATTTCCAGGCACACACTGTAGCCGGCGCTATAGCTTGCCATGAGGACCTTTTTCAGTTGACTGCGGATTTTGCCTTTTTCTTGATAAACAATATCCCACCAATCCGTAGCGGAGGGCTTATGATTTTCGTCATAGAGAAAAGCGTTCATCAGTTCCCTCAGCGCTGGGGCATTTTCGAAACCTGAATCCCGCACATGGTGGCCCCAATTACGGGCGCAATATTTTTGAAACTTGGGAACATCACTGATGATTGTTTGCTGCCGCCCCGGAGGATATGACGTCGGAAAAACGTGTATGACGTTGAACAAGCAGGCCTGGGCTACCAACTCGTTGGCTGAGGACACCGTGCACCGCCCCGTGTTCTCGAGAAATTCGCGCACAGAAAGATGCGAGAATCGGAATATATCGAGACTCGTATCATATTCGACGAGATTGTGACACAGATACAATAGCTGGGTCCTTTCAATTTCGGGCACGAACTCGCTTCCTGAGCAGCGGACAGCCTCGAGGAATTCCGCGGATTTTAAGCGGTCGAAAGCGCAGAGAAGCCAGCTCAGTATCCGAGTGACATATTCTCTCTCGCCGATGTCATCGTAGTCGTCGATATCCTTGAAGATTTCATCGTAGGTGCTGTTGAGTTCCTTTGGGAGCTTTCCCAGCCGCGCCTCGACACTGGCGTCGGTCTTTTGTCGACAGAGCATCTCTATCTGGAGAGCTGCCCATCGGAACCTGTGCACACACATTCATGTCAGTGCTCGCCGTCGTTGTCCGTGTTCATATGCTCTCCAAAACTCCGCCAGTTGTTCTGTGAGCTATACTTACATTCCTTCCGAGCTAGACTGCAGCTCCTCAATGATTTTGACGCCAAGGGCCTCTTTGCGTTTGCTCCCCCTGAGAAGTTTGCCCTTCTTGATGCGATCGTTGACCGTTGTACGAATGTATGCCCTGATGTCGGCTGAGTTGATCGCAGACGATAGATGAAGGCTAGGGTAGTGTGCTAGTGCGCAGACTATATCCTGGTCGTCGCGGCTCGACACGAATATCTTTACGAGGCAAGGGGACTCGTTCAAGATATCATCCAGTGCGTCGAGGAGGTTGTCCCGCGTGGCGCGGTCACACTCATCCAGTGCGTCAATGACAATGGTCACTAGAGAGTCCTTGTAGCACTCAAGTAGTTCGAGTAAGAGCTTGGAGCTCGCGGAGACAGTGGGCGGCCCAGACGCAAAGTTGGTTTCCTTGCATTCGTCGTAGTACCTGGACGCTGGCGGGAGAATTCCTTTTTGAGCCCCTGTGGGTGCAGCTAGCTGCACGGCAAGGCAGGCCAGGATACGTGCGGGGTCTGAGCGTTCGGGCTCGGTTTGGTTGCGGGAGCAATAGAAATACGCCGGCTTCGTTGCCCGCTGCTGCCTGAACTCCTCCTGTACATGCTCGATAACAGTAGATCTAGCGATGACTGGGTTTAGCCAGGCGCCCCGGGAATGGGTTTGGCGCGCACGTGTGGCGGGATGGCCGCGGTTTTTGCACTTACGCGAGCTTGGTCTTTCCGGACCCCGGCATGCCGTGAAGCCAGAGGATTGAAGACGCGGAGTCTCGTAGCCAGGCCTTGTAGACAGGGTGGTTTATGAGCCACTTTCCACTGCCTTTGAAGACGTCTTCTTGGACCTGTTTGTGGTACTGCACGTATGGCAGGTCGGAGATCAGCTGGAGGGCATGTCTTCTCTCGCGATCTATCGGTACGGTCAGGCTTTCCGAACGACCATCTTCAAGACAAGACCAATGGTACGGATACAGATACATACCGTGGAGGTGATCCTGAATCTGCTTCAGCTGCGGATTCCAGCGGTCTTGAAGTTTGTCGAAGTCGATGTGCAGGCTCTGGAGGCTCTGGTTCGTCCGCAGCTGGCCTTGAAGCCGCGTGGTTTTATTAGAATTGATGGGCGTATGAGAGGCGGACAATATGACACAAACCTATAAGATTGATGCGTATACAGCACGAGTCCAAGGCACTCCATGCCTGACCGATCTTGTCATACGATTCCTCAAGAGACGTAGAGTGCAAGGCCCCGTGCTTTAGTGCACGCACTGATCGTAGCTGTTAGATACATGTATTCTAACGTTGTTGTCTACATCCATATCTGGACATGTACGGGGAAGTGTGAGACCTAGATGCAATGATGTACATACCTGCCTTGTTCTGTTCATAGTAGTGCCTTGCCTTGCCCATAAAGGTCAAGATAGCGGCGTAGAGCTTGACCAGGTCCGCTCTAAGCTCATCGTAGCCCAGATTTCCAGGCATACAAGGGGCATTTTCAACAAGAGAAGCGCGGGATATAGTCTCGGCCAGAGATGCAAGCCGCTCCACGAGATTCCCGTGTTCTTGTATGTCGCCTATCGCAACCTGCAGGTGTCTCATACACATCAATATCAATACCGTGCACCAGGGTGGATCCTGTAAACTTTGGACCAAGAGGGACTGACATTGAGCAGGAAGCGAAATCCGGCCCAGGGTAAGGCGGCATGGGCCGGATCATATTGGACGATGGTGTCTCCGACCTCCTTGAAATGATTGATCCATTTAGCTACCCTGGCGAGGACGTCGCGAACAATCACCTTTTTACCACCCGGACCCTCGAACGACCAGGCATTTTCAGCTGCCGTCTTGCTGGCACCGTTTGTCTCTGCCAAAAGTACCTCGATGGGTGCCAGTGGGAGCTTTGTTTGATCCTGGCCAGGGCAGAGTCTCGAGCGGTACTTGTCGGGGTCGGGCAGCGAGCGTAAGGCGCGATCCCATAGGTTGTCCTCGGCAGGTCCATCTGTCGCAGGAAGGTCCCTGCTATTGAGAACATGAAGTCAGTCAGCAAAAAGTCATTACTTGGGGGAATACAGCTAGGAAGTCGAGCTCTACCTTTGTAGTGTGGCGAGATCAACGGAGCTGTTCGGCTCCATGGTACTGTGGTGGTGTCGACGTCAAGAGAATGCCCGTCACACAGCCGCCAGTATACCGCTGGATGATGAAAGAAATGGTGAGTTGAGAGGGGGCGGGGGGGCGTGTGTATATGCACGTACACTCCCATCTACAAAAGTGCATGTATGCCCTCAGGTTCCACCGCAGCTACTGGCCTCTCAGGCAACATTTCGTCGCGAAGGATTCAACGGCGTCTCGCCAGGCGATTAGATCACGTATCAACGCCAGGGAGATGATGATTTATTATAGTGCATATATTTTACCCACCCCATCTGTGAAATGCATCTCTGATAGATGTTGGGTGCAGCCATACATTTATGTGTATTGCTGTACTGTTGTCTTCTATTACATGTAGAATCCATTGATGCGTCTACATTCTAAAAGAAAGCGAGGTGGCAGCTACTATTGTCACACTGCAGATATTGCCATATGTTCAAGTTGATATTGACCATTGATACACGTAGTACCTCAATGTATGGATGTCATCGACAACATACGTGGTAAGCATCCCACCTTTTTCCCCGCAGCAGCTCGTGGAAACTCCCGAGAGAGCCGTACACCTTTAGAACATTGAACCCTTCTCTATCACACCTCCAACCTCCATCATCCTCCGGTTCGAAACTTCACTCGACAAAACCCCCAAACCATCTATACAGGCCGCAATCATGGCAATCGTCCACACCGTTCTCCTCCAATTCAAGGCCGATGCCGATGCCGACCGTGCCAAGGCCGTTTGCGCCAACTTTGTGGATCTGAAGAACAAGTGCATCCACCCTACATCCAACACTCCGTACATTCTCTCTCTCAAGGCAGGCAAGGACAACTCCCAAGAGGGATTTCAGGTATGAATCATTGTCTCCATGTTTCGGTCACATGTAGAAATACATTGACATCTAATGACTCTTTTTGTTCGCAAATAGGGAGGCATCACCCACGGATTTGTTCTCGAGTTTGCATCCTTGGAGGACCGCGACTACTATACTGATAAAGACCCTGCACACGACGCATTCAAAAACAGCATTGGGGATCTCGTTGCCAAGATTGTCGTTGTTGATTTCGCCGATGGTGTTTTCTAAACATTGAATTGGGTATAGGAAAGATAGGATCAGATAAGTAGTCGATCAGAATAATTGAACACTGAAGATCAATAGTACATATATCATCATTCAAGACCAAAGAGGCTTGTGTATCGTCGTTTTATTCATGTGAAACTACAGCTATATACCCAGTATAGTATGGACCCCCTTCACTCAGAACCATTTACGACAACCACGCATTGGTGACAAACGCAAGTGCCTCGGGCGCAATGTGTGCCCAGTTCGTCTTGTCAAAGTCGAAAGCATGGTCAGCCCCAGGGACCACATCGTACCGCAGGCTCGTCTGAGGAAGCTTCTCCTTGATCAGTTTCTGGAGGGTGTCGGAGCACCGGGAAGGAACAGTAGAATCGTCATCTCCGTGCATAACCCAACTGTGTCTTGCTGTCAGTCTCCATGTTCCCTTCATCTTTGGCTTCAAGTCAATACGTATGCTTACACTGTCAGTGGCAGCTTTCCACCATCCTCGACCCTCTCGAGCGGGTAAAAGTCCCTGCGGCCAAGGTTCTTTGTGTCGAAGATGTGAGAAGTAAAGATGCCGTGGTGGCTTGCGCCGGCACAGAAGGGACCGGCGGACAGGTCGTCCTTCGTATGCGGCTTCTTCAGGCGCTCTCCGATCCAGGCGAGGGTGTCCTCCTTTGACGGGATGACCTCGCGAGGCAGGCGCAGACAGGTCGCCTCGTCGGGACCGGTGGCCTTGGAGAAGACGGGGTCCTTGGGGTCGAGCATAGGGTACGCCATGCCCAGGACCTTGAATTCATCAGGGTGAGACACGGCCAGCTGGCTAGCGCAGTAGCCACTATGAAAGAAAAAAGAGTCAGCGAGTGTGTGAGAATAAGAGAAGGAGAAGGGGAAAAAAAACCTACCCTGCTGAACTGCCAGTCAAGAAGACGTGGTCGAAATCAAGCGTCTGTCCGGGAGCTTTCGTCTCGAGGATACCCGGGAGAGTCGACTTTGTCCACTTCCAGCAATCCTCGAGGTCCTCCAGGAGGTCGTCGACGCCATTGGCCGCAGGGATGAGACGGTGGTCTGGGGAGATGATGATGGCCGACTTCTCGTGGGCCAGCTCGTCCATCCACTTGGAGAAGAACGGGGCGAACAGGCCGTGTCCGAAGACCAGGAAGCCGCCGTGGAGGTGGTAGATGACCGGGTGGTGACCCGGCTTGATGCCCTTGGGGATGAGGATGGCCGTCTTGATGTCGTGGGAGTCGACGGTCTTGTACGTCTCCTCCCAGAGGGTGTACGACTCAAACACCTCTTCTGTGTTCCAGGGGATTTCAGACATTGTGAAGTGTGTTTGTGAGAGGTGAACTGGATTGCAGTGCTCTTGGATTCGGGTTGAAGAAGAAGAAGAAGGAGAAGGAGAAGAAGAAGAAGAGTTGTTGATGATGAGAATGCTTTACTGGACTTCAGAGTTGGATCATGTCTACCCTTTTATCTTCTTGACATTGTCCCTCCTCGTCATCTTCATTAGCATTGCTCATTCTCTAGTCTAGTACAAGACCCACTCGAAGAGGACCCCACAGTTGAGGTCTTGGATTCGGCCGTGAATTGTATAATACTACATGTAGTACATGGGTTACAAGACGGGCGTAAGCAGTCGTGGGGGAGAGGTGGGACCTGGCTAATCTGGCTGCACGTACTCCGTACATGAAATCCTCAACTCCTTTCGTCGACGTTTCTAAATGTCCGGGAGTCGGATAGAATACTCGGTTGATGATTCCGTGTTAGTTCAATGTGAGAGTATGTAAGTGAAGATTGTGTAAACATCTACAGAGTTGAGTATGTATTTGCAAGTCCCTTTTTTCTTTTCCTTCCTTTCTCATTTTCTACATGTATTCAAACAATTCAATTGAACATTGACTCGAATGATTTCCGATATTAGCAAATGGCCCTTGCACATGTTGCAACTTTTGAATAAATCTGTCAACTGGGCTGATGTCAATCGTCGGGACAATGACATTTATCATCCAGATTCCGGTCGGATATGTAAATCGGACGGAAGATGTGCCGCGGTACCACGACCAACGACTCAGAATCCGGACTGCTGTGGATCCTGGGACGATTCGACAAGCACGCTGAGTAATTTCTCGTTTACTCGCAAATCGCATCAGGATTTATCAGCTTCTGCCCCTTGTACCCCAATGCGGCTGGATTCGAATCCGACCGCCGACCCCTGGCTATTCAATGTTCTCCACTACTATGGAAACTACTATGTACTCCGTAGACTCAAGTCTTACCGTGAATATCTCCAAGTGTTTTACAATGGGCGTTTGCACGCGAGGTGATGATAAAAAAGGAACAACAACCCCCACCCACGACATCACTTGACGTCTCCAAGGATGCCACCACAGGCAAGGAGAACCACGGCCGCGTGTGAGTTCTGCCAAAAGCGAAAAGTAAGCCTTGACTGAAATCCAATTCCGAAACTCCGTCTGACAACATGTCCACTGACTCCTAAGATATTGATCATGACCGACAGCTAAGATGTAACGGTGCAAAACCGACTTGCAAGACCTGCGAGACACGAAACCTTCAATGCGCATATGTTGATCGAGCCAAACGAGCAAGGTAACATGATGAATGATTTCAATCTCTCCGCTTCCACCCCCCTGTCCAAACGACTTGTCTAATAGCGGAGTAACAACTGACCATATGCCGTCTCTCTCTGCCCCTCATTGAGAAAAAGACCCTCTAATTCCAGGATCCATGAGCTTGAAGCGGAGAACTCCCGTCTCAGGGAGATACTAGATGATCAGCAAACGCGACAGCCGTTGGATTCCATTACTACTAGTAGTAGTATTATCCCAGTCTCACTGCCGACGCGACAAAACGACTCATGGCCATCTGCCGATGAGATTGACGATAATGACGATGATGCCCACTCTGATACGTCCCTGGCTTCAGCACCTTGGCCCTCCGGGACTCCATGTCGTCCACCTGTCCGTCGTAATACTACCGATAAGGACGATGATCAGCATCCTCCGTGTCGACCACCGGTTCCTCCCTCAGCTGGAAAACATTCCAAGGGGTTAGACGATAATGGCGAGGTTCTTGTCAAGAATCAGCTGTTGGCTCAGGCAACCAAACAGCGTAAGTTGCATGGCTTCAATCCCAAAGAGAATTGCGATTTGGGAGGCTGACACCACCAAGGACAACTTGAACCCCTCCATGCTGCGCAGGGCAAACTCGACTTTGACGGTCTGAGTGCCGATGCAGGCACCCAGATACTGTCCAACTTCTGGGACCGCCAAACACATGCCGGCTGCATCGTCTACCGCCCTGCATTCATGCGGGACATGGCCGCGGCAGACGGCGGACAATACTTTTCCAAGCTGCTCCTCAACGCCATGCTGTTCTCCGGGTCACAGACCACAGCAGACGTTCCCACCGATGACGAACCCCACGGCCAGCTCTCTCGTCGCAGATTCGAGGAAATCCTCGTCAGTCCCAATGTGATCTTCAAGAGTGATGTGACGACCATCCAGGCCCTGCTGGTCATGTCCGACGCCCTCTTCACGTGGCGCGACGAGAGCAGCCTGTCGTGGCACTACATTGGTCTCGCGGTCAATATGATGATCGATCTGGGGATGCACACTGAGAGCACTGTCTTCCGACTGAGGAAGAAGGTTGACTGGGAGGACACTGAGATCCGGAGAAGGGTGTTTTGGGCTGCGTTTTGTAAGTCGAGGACGCACACCTTGAATGCATTGTACTGTCGGCTAACCCTGTACCAGCCATGGACAAGGTCCAGAGTATTTACCTGGGTCACCCCCCGCGACTTGTCGAGAAGGCCAGCTGTGTTCCCATCAAGTTTCTCGACGATTACCAGGAGCTTGAACCCTTCCAAATGAGACACTACTCAAGATCGCCGACGCAGCAGCAGCAGCAGCTCAGTCGTCCCTCGTATAGTATATCGATACTCGAGCAGCAGTGTAAGCTGAGCGTCATCCTCGACCGTTTGCTGTCTCTGTATGCCGATGGGATGCACAGACCTTCACTGAGAGAATTCATGATGTCTGCCAAAGCCTTGCACGTTGGCCTGAAGCAATGGAAATCCGACATGCCCGCCCACTTGGCCATTCAGCTGGACAATCCCAGCGGACCGGCAATTCTCCCTCACACACTGTCGCTGATGTGAGTTGAACTCATACTCGCATGGTACTTACCTCGTACTGACGGAAAAAAAAAAAAAAGGGCCATGTATAATGCATTAATCATCCTCCTTTACCGGCCCTTCGTCTCAGGGGGGCACCTCCGCGGCGCATCCGAGCCAGAAGCCCGCCAGGCCTTTTCCCACTGCGCCTCGGCGGCTATAGACGTACACCGCATCCTGCAGCTGTACAGGGCGCACTTTAGCACCGAGACGACACCGTATTTGGTCTCGTATGCGACGTACGTCAGTGCCACTATACACGCGCGCATGGCGGCCCAGTCGGCGCCTGGGTCGGCAGCACACGAGTGTCTTAGGTTGTGTATGGATACCCTGGGTGAGCAGAAGATGTTTGGTCGCGCGCCGGAGAGGACACTCAGGATTCTGCGGGGCCTCATGGCCCGACTGGGTGTGCGGTTGGAAGGAGCGCCTGCTGCTGCTGCTGCTGCACCGCCAAACACACAGGCTGGCCCACGGTCACCGCCTCAGACTGCAGACACTGAGCCATTGCTGTCCACTGGGGATGGTGACCAGGGGACCGTGTTTGGCGACATGGTGTCTGGCATGGACATTGACGCCATCATGTCGGACTTTAGCATGGACGAGATCATGAGGAGCTTTGACTTTGAAACTCGGGATGACATGATTGTGCAGCAGTCTACGGGTATTATTGATCCACAGCAGCAATATCAGGGCGACGGATTCGGAATCACGCCGACGTCGTTTACCGACTTGGCGGCGGTGGACGGGTCTCATCAACCCCCATCTGCGGGTGATGAGTTGTTCTTTCCAGATTTCCTCTTTGGTCTTGATTTTGAAATGGAATAGCTTCAGTTGTCAAACCTATATCAGATCAACTATTGAGGCCTTGGAAAATGTCGGTCTCTCTCTCTTAACGGAGGTGAACATAAGAAGAAAACGAGACCGAAAAAACGAATGCATAATGACGTACAGACTCCGTTCCGAAGGGGGTCGGCCACCGGAGGGGAGGGGGGGTAAAGTGATACGGGAGACCGGAAATAGAGACAAGAGGTTCAGGTTAGTATTACTAGCAGTACATATTGTACGGTGTATAAAAGTTCGGTATTAAGTTAATGCATTTCTCACTATTGCATGTCCGGGACTTGGAATGTTCTCGTGTCTTTGGTATGGATCCCACTCCGTTGGTCATGATAGGGCGTGTCTGACGTATCTATTACTCTGTACGTAGTGGACGCTGTACCCAGTATTAAGTGGAACAATAAAGGCAGAGCGGCCGGTGGGTGGGGATCATCATCGAGATCGAAGTCTTGAGAGTCCCAAACCGGACGGATAGCTCCAATACATGCTCTTTTACTAATATCATGTCGTGTGCTATTGCAGGTTGTGTGTCTGGCGCGACTTCAGGTGAGTATTGTCGGATTTGACAGGGGTAGGGCCGGTGGGAATGACGTATTGTGTGTGATTCCGGGGCAAGGACGAGACGATGATATTGCTCCGGATATCAAGGGGTGGGTGAGTTGTCAGGCTGATGCATTGAAATTGAATGTTGTCAATTTGCTCATTGGGCACGTCAAGGGTGTTGAGTACATGTAGTTCAATGGTAGCCTTGAGGTCATCGCCTTTGAGGATGTCCTGAGCAGAGAAATCTGATTCGTCTTTTGGGTTCCAGGTTCCAGGTACCAGGGGGTTAGCCTTGCATAACGATGATTCATGAGATTTCCAAAACGTGGCAAAGGGTAATAGTCGACGTGCAAGCAGGGTAAGAACAAAAAGTAATAGGTAAGGCAAGGGTCTTGCCTTGTAGATGGAAGAATATCAATCACCATGTTGAGAAACATCGATGACTGGCTCGGTTACACACCCATTCCGAAATGGAGAGCAGGGGGAGGGGGGGTTAAGAGATACCAAGATGGGAAAAAAGACCAGCATGATCAGAAAGTGGTTTGCCAAGACCCAAATGAGCAAGCATTAGCAAGTTTGGCAAGCAGCAAGCTACATGTAGCTAGGGGGGTTCCGTAAAAACCGGTGATTCTTGGCAATGCGGAGATACGCATACGAGTACATGGCTGCGGGCTCTAGACGAGCGGAGAGGAGAGGAGAGGGGGGACGGCGCAAAAGATATGTCGCACGGCATATGTACATACATGTAATACTAGGCGAGTGAAATTGAAAACAAGAATCTACGCATAATACTCTGTATATCTTTGACCCGGAGGATAGTCCCGAATTAGGGGATCAGTCCCGCTGTCGTGTCCCATGGGCCATCACCATCACACAGGATTCCATGATGGGAGAACTCAATGCTTGGTAGTACCAGTTGGCGGTTGTGGTTAGACAACATGGAATATACAAACTAAATGTCACTCCGGGTCCGGGCATAAGCCTCTTGGGTCTGACAGCGACTGACCGGTGGATGAAAGTTCAATGTTGGTCCGGGTATTACGTGGATGTGGCTGGGCGCGATATATCCAGTCCTCAACTCCTATATCTGTAACGACTAAGAGTCAAGACCGGACCCTCGGGAAGGAAGGATTGGGGACATACGACGAGTCGTCGACGACAGGCCGACAACAGACAATGGATCTAGACTTGGTTGCCCTGACTAGGAACCCTGTCCTGTGAAACAGACTGCTGCGCAATTGGCTCGATGGGGAAGGATGTCAAGTTTGTGGGGGGGGGGAGGGGGAGGGGGGTCTATTACTCGCAAGCTCTTGACATTGAAGAAGGGGTAGTATCGAGGATGATGCGTACCTTGACGTGGTATCACTACTGTCCACTACTGTCAATGTCTACGAGTACAATGTAGACGTTGCGTCTGTACGACGTAAACGACCACCACTACGGACTACGGAGTACGAGTACGGAGTAGACGGTTGTTGAATACAACATTGAGCGTCTGTGTGGTGTCGCGGCCTGATCTGATCCGTGCGGCCCGCGTTACGTGTGCCATGGCTGGCGTTGGTTCAAAGGTCTAGAACGTCGGTGATGGCGGGTCGTACCTTTTTTTCTCTTCTTTTTCTTTCTGTTTCTTACCTGTACTTGCTAATAGTACTAGCCAGGTTGCATATACAAAAGCGGCTGACGTGGATACTTTGTATTTGACAGGATTTTTTTTTCTTTCTCTCCGATGTGTGCGATGAGGGTGCGATGAATAGGGTTGAGTACATCTATTCGAGAAACCATCTCTTGAATCTGATCAATGTTTCTACCCTTGGATTCAATTGAGAATGACTTGTTGTACACATACAATGGATCTCTATGCGTACTCTCTCGATTCATGGACCGCGGTTAGTATTGGAAAAAATACGGGGACTCCAGCTCCATTATGCAGGTGATGGAGTCAACAGGGCAGGATGACCGGGATTGTTGAATGTTTTTTTGGTAGCTGCTCTGTGCACTTGTTTGTGCCTAAAAAAAAAAAGAGAAGGAAATGCCGACTATGCAGGATGTGTGTGTGTACGGAGTAAAGGAAGTGGACCCTTAGCGGCAGGGCCGGACGGGATGTGAGTATACGGAGTACAGGTGGAAGTATCCCTAGATGTTTTGGCGGAAGAGGTTGAGAAAGAATCTCTCCAAGTCCCACTTGCATGACGCAGGTCAAGAGAGAGAGAGACGTAGAGAGGGAGAATAGTCGATCGAGAGTCAGCTCTGAATAAAGAGATGCTAAAGCCTAGGGTCGAGTAGTTGAGTAACTAAGAGTCAAAGAGTCGTGGTAGTCGTAGCTGTATACAATGAGTACTAGGACATAATGTGGGTTTGTCGAGTTTCCATGTTTTATCACCCACAAGTCAATGTTTTTAAAGTGGCTCTGGCACGCAAAGCCGCAACGGGGGATTCCGCATGGTCAATCAATTCCATGGACCGTGGACCATGGACCATGGACCATGGAACAAGAGGATTCAAGCTCTTGCGTTGAGTGGGTCAGCGGAGTCGTGGGAACGATGCAGACATGCAGTGAGAGAGAGGAAGGCAGAGGAAGACGTGTAAAATACTCGGTACTGCGGGGAGAGAGTGTAGGTGCATACTCGTACGTGTTGTATCGTTCAATGTATCGTTGTTTTGGATAGCTGTTGGTTACTGGTTTACTGGGTCTGTACTACTCCGTACATTCACGGTAAGCTCAATGTTGTCTTGTACATGTAGTTATGTAGGATGCACATGTAATACCCCGTATGATTACAGAGTAGGAGAAGACATGGACGGAGGCCTACAACAGGGTTGGATGGAAGAATGTGACAGCACTAGGAGAAGCCCAAGGTAGAGTGACGATGCACGTGTCAATGTATGTTGGTGCCAAACAATCAAACACCAAATGCCAAACCAGCCAAAAGTCGTACGAGTGTGGACATGTGCAGCTGATTCGAGTATCAATTATCGAGAATGGTGTAGAGTTTGTATTTATTATTCATCTATTCGTCTGTTCATCTACATGTATTCATACAGGTACTGCTGCTGCCTTTACCTCTCTACAGTGCTGCCCTTCACTTCACCTCTCTGTACTGTATTTGCAGGTCACCATATTAGGTTGAAGCGACGGTGATTGTCAGCACCAGAATGAGGGAAGGCGCCAACCAAGCAAGGTTTGCTCCTTCCTCCCCCCTCCCCACCCCACCAGACATTACGTCGTTATAACACAATTGTGCTAAGACGAGAGACTTTCAATTAAGATCATGCTCCTACTACTATTGCAGGTATAGTACTCGTACTACAGGTACTAACCCTTAGTACTAAGAAGTGTTAGTACTGCTAGTAATAGAATCATTATTCGTTTGTTATTAAGAGTCGTAAGGATGTCCACTAGAACTCTAGTACCACGCAGCGGGAATAAAATGGAACTCTATAGTTGCGAGAGAGAATAGAAAGAAAGAAAAGTAAAAAAAGTAACAAGCACTAAGGATAACAGCGCCATTTAGGACAAAGTTGATATCATGCCCGCTAGTGACTCCGTACTCCATACACTCACACACACACACACACACACACTCACTCCGTACTCCGTACACATTCCCACCTGCCCGTCGGCTATTATACATGGCAGTGCGGTGATAATGCTGCATCTTGCCCTTTTTTCTCTACCCCGTTACGAGGTTTTGAACCATGTCTGCCAGTTACAGCATCGGTATCAGCCTGGTTTTCTCCACGTCGTACGAGTTCAATGTTTCTCTCTTTTATTTTCTTCTTCTACTCGTACAGTCGTACAAGGCAGGTCGGAGTGAAATATGGTACTCGAGGTTGGGTGACATGGTCGCGGGATCAATACTTGAGGCTCTCTCTGTCTGACATGCGATATCTTATGAAGTGAGACATGCGTTTGTCGTAGTCACTGGTGTTTAGATTGTACAGGTAGCAAGTGCTAGTGTGCTCCTTCCCAACCCGACCAACAAGAAACAAAAAAAGACGCTTCGATAATCGGGTTTTTATTTTGCCTCTTTTTCTCTTCCTCCTCCCCCTCCCCCCCCCCC
>FYEV01001781.1:200759-217866 GCA_900188565.1 Geosmithia flava
AAAAAAAAAAAAAAAAAAAAAAAACGGTGCGTCAGCCAAGAAAGATACGAATACTTACAATGCTCCGTAGATGGTCTATCCGGCGCTACTCGTACTAGTTTGGAGCTTCTTGACGGAGCATTACATCAATGGTGATTATGATCATGGCCAGGACGAGTAGAGCAGTATGATTGGCTCATCGTGGCACATGGCCCAGCAATCCAGCACGAGTACACGCGCTGTATTTTACCGTGTCAACTGCAATCTGCATGTGCCTTGGGTACGGGCTACCAAGGACGAGTCCGTAGGGTCCATGTATGGGCCCGGGCATGTACAGGTAGCATGGACCTAGTGGCTCAGCTGGCCGGGGGCAAAAATGATCAAAGTAGCCGCGCCTTGGATTGCCATTAGCTCTGAACAAGGCAAGCAAGTCGGTTTAGCGGCTTGGTTTATAGCGGGTCATCTCTCCACCGTCAGCCACTAGAGGGCGCTCGGTTGGGGGGCTCTTGGCTTTTTTTCTTTCCTTCGGGGGATGGAGGGCGCCTGCTACGTACGAGTAGGTACAGGTAGGTATGTACGGTTCAGCGTTGGACGGGCCCAGTTGGCGCCATTTGGAACGGTCTTCTGTCGACTTTTTGTTTACCAGCTGGCAAGGCAATCATTTGCACCAGCTGCGCAGCTGTGCCGTAATGATCCACGCTTGATGGGGATCTCCCCATCGTACGAGTGATGCAGATAGCATGTGGTAAAGGGGAATCAAAGAACATCTTGACAACGACTTCAATACTTCCCCTCCAAAAAAACCACAGTCATAATCGTAACATAAAGCAGATGTCCTCTTTGCATTGTACGGACTCTTGCTCGTACCTATATCAATCCCCCCGCTAATGGCACGCACACCTCGTACCCGTAACTGGGGGGGCCTTGCTATCCATGCCATGGGATCCGTCTCCATGGGTACCTACTCCATCCTACTAGCCCGGGCAGCAGCTACGGGCCTTACAGTGGATGGCCCTGTACAATCAGAGTGACAAAAAGACATACTGCAGAGGCGCCTTGCCTGGCCCCATTCATTGCAACGTTGGACCCAGGAGGGTCTCACCACCGCTTTCTTTCCTCTCCCTCCTCTTTTTTTTTCTTTCCCTTTTCTTTTATTTCCTCCCTCGCATCCCCATCCCCCTCTTATTTCTGACACCCTCTTTCTCTCTCTCCATTCTCCTCCTCCTTCTAGTATAAACCACCTCGAAAAGGTGTTGCATCACCTTTTCCTTCCTCCTCCTCCTCCTCCTAATTCCCAGTCCGAATTCAAACGAGGGACCCTTTTAATCGAATTTACCATCTACGCACACCACCACACCCCCCCATTGTTGCGTTGCCCCTCTCGGGTTGCCTCAGGGTCATGTCCGTTGCACCATCAACAGCCCAACCGTGCTAGCCGATCAACAACCTTGCATACATATAATCATTTTCCCTTCTTCTTTCATTTCCCACCCAACAAAGAAAAAACACAACCCTCACATCTACTTCCTCTCTCTCATCGACACACACAACAACACATTACCGAAGCTATCTTTTTGTGTGGCCAGGCAGCTGCCATTTCCCAAGAGGACAAAAAACAAAAAAGACTGCCCATAATGCTCGAACCAGCTATACGTCGAAAACCTGTTGATCAGGCCAGCGTCTACGGTCGACCAAGCAGCTCCTCTCGCCATTCGGCCATGTACAGCAACAGCAACCCGTCTGGCGTCGTCGGCAACGCAGCCCCCAGCGTTCCCTCGCACCACAACCACCACCTCGCCCACCCTCAACACTTCAACCCTCAGTCGCGCCGCTCCCCCTCGGTCAACACCTTCAGCACAGCATCGAGCATCCCCCCGCCAGCCGCGTACCGCAACTCGTCCGTGTCCGACCTCCGTCGATCCACGTCCAGCCGGTCCGGCGGCTCGGCCCAGCCCTCGGGCTACGTCGCCCTTCTCCGCAAGCAAAAGGCCACGGTGTGGTGCGACCGCGCTCAGTACGAGGACCCCCGTCTCGTGGCCCAGCAGCGCGCCGCCCGCCAGCGCGCCAACCAGGAGGTCTCGGGCGGTCGGTCTCGCGCCTCCCTCAAGCCCGGCAGCCGCAGCAACACCGGCATCAGCGCCACGGGCAAGGTGGCCGCCAAGATCCGCCATCACGGCAAGTCGCCCGTCGTCGGCCTCACCCCCGGTGAGAACCACGTCGGTGTCGGCGGCGTGCCCCTCCGCCTCAGCGCCACCGAGGTCGAGGCCGAGAGCAGCGACGACGAGAGCAACCTCCCCTCCATGTCGCGCCTGCACCACCGCAGCACCGCCAGCAGCCGCAGCAGCCAGGCCAGCACCGGTCTCCGCGGCGTCAGCGGCTCCGGCCCCAACGCCAGCTACCGCACCTCGGGCGGCCACGGCAGCATGACCTCGCGCAACAGCCAGCGCTGGGCGGACACCCCCTCTCGTCCCGGGAGCATGTCCGACAACCAGGCTCAGATTCAGGGACAGCAGGGCCAGTTCGTCGATGAGGACGCCATGGCCGTGGCTGCCTCCAGGGGCGACGCCCGCAGCACGCACAGCGGGAACAGCGATGGCGAAAAGGCCGATAATGTCGCTGAGCTGGGCAATGCCCCCCGTCTGGCGAGTAACTCGCTGCTCCACTCGGCTCTCACGCGTGAGAAGAGCGTCAAGAATCCTGATGAGCTTAGGCGGCGTGGTAGTGTGGATGAGAGGACTGCTACGCTTACCTCTCAGCGTCTTTACATTGCCAACCCCGACTAAGCTTTTCTTTCTCCCTCTTCTTTTTTTTTCCCATACATATAATACCCCTTTGAAGTATTTGGGTAACGCATCTTTCACACACACACACACACACAAGACAAACCACTTTCCTCAAGGACATTCGCTTCTTTTTTCTTCTACATTGTTTTTCCCTTTTCTGTACTTTCCTTGATCAAAGGCATTGGGTGGCGTTTTTGTTTTTGATTCTGTCAATCTTTGTTTTTTTCTTGTGTTCTCTTGATATTTTCTATTTTACTTTACTTGCTGGCATGAGCGGATGGATTGGCTATAGTGGGATACACCATCTCGGCTACCATCTGTGGTAATATTTACTATGTTGGAAAGAATTCCTTTGGACAAAAACTCCTTTGGAAAAGAACAAAAAAAAAAGAGACATATGGTCTACCATGTCAGGATAATGATACCCTTTGTCAAATGTTGCTGGACACGGATGGAGGGTCAATAACTTACTACTTACTACCTACTTACTCTACGAGGATACTCTATGAGCATACTCTAGGAGCGAACAAAGACAATATCACACACATTTTTAATATACGAGCTTTCTTCTCTCCTGTATCTGTTAGACTATGTTGATCTTTTTGTGACGTTGTATGTTCGACTAAGCGCCCTTCAAAACCTCGTATCATCACCCCCCTTGTCTGCCTGGCTAGTAAAAAAAAGGAATGACGTCCATCTTATCCAGTCACGGTAGGAGTCATACAACCCTCGGAAGGTCCTTCCTTCCTTTCTCATGAAACTCCACCTGTTTGCGGCAAAAGATTTTCGTTATTACTAGCTTCTTAGGAGAGCCAAGAAGGGGTTCAACGAAATCTACGTCATATCGTACTGTCGTCATTTCGAAACTGGCGTTATTGCTTAGGTATTTTTCTTTTCCTTTTGACCTACGGAGTACTGTAGGCCTTAAAAGACTTGGCATATCATTTATACGAGGTGGTAATAAGGGTCCAACCAAAGGGTCAAAGGGGTCCCTGAGGTCTGTGTTCCTGCGCCAGGGCCATCCGCTTGCACTGCCACACCGTGTGTCCCACGGGCTCCATCGGGCGGCCACTGACCACGGTGACGAGGGCCAAGCCACTTATTCGAACTGCCTAGAGGCTACAGGCACCTAGGGGGTCGGTCACCCGGGGACGGGTTACACTGGAATACGGTGGGGACCTATCTCACTGTAGAACACGAACAAGACCAAGCCACAACCTGTAACCGCGTAAAGAGGTGTGGCGCAACTTGTGTGGCTGGTGGTGCGACCCTCCGACGCGACCGCCAAATTGGTTAACGCCAAATGAACGCGGCTGCACGCGTCTTGGGGCGTCATCTCCTCTCCTCCCCCCCAGAGGCCTTAGCACGACTTTTGCCAGTTTGCTCCCTTGATACTAGGCATAACCCCGAACAATACGCCCACCCATCCCGGCCGCAATCCAAGCACCGAAAAGAACATTGAGCAAGAGAGAATAATCATCTTGTGAAAAAGAACTTGTTCGATGTGCCATTTTCGACTTATTCACTGCTGCCGCCACTTTTCAACCGCCTACGTGTGAAACTCATCGACGTTCCTGCAGAAGATTCATTGTTGGGTTGGATTACGCACTACCCGAACGACGACGACGACGACGACGACGACGACGAGGTGATACGATTCGAATTTTCTCTCTATAAGATAGCGCACAAATGAAGGAGGCATCGCCCTTGTGTGAGATGTCTTCCAACATCCAGGAGTCGGACTCGGCTAGCAGGAAACGCTGCCACGAGGAGTACGCGCTGGACGCGAAATCCGGGGAAGGCGTGAAGAACTCTTCAGATGCATCCGCTGAAGCACGTGAGTACATTTTACATATCCCGGAACCATAGCAAGGTGACCGATGTTCCCCGTGACTGACAACTGATTGATTCTAGCCCCTGCACCCACGACTGTGCACCTCGACGACCCGAGTCCCCAGGCGTCGCCGTCCCTGACTGAAGGCACAACCGCACACGAGGTGTCGTCACCACGCACGCCGGGAAAATCTCAACCCGATGAGAAGACATCAAACGCGGACATGACGACAAAGCAAACATCGACCACGGCCACGGCCACAGCCACGTCTACCACTCAGCCTCCGAAGAAGAAGCGTCTCACATCGGCCGAGGCAGCAGAGAAGAAAAAGGAGAAGGAAGACGAGAAGCTGGCCCGTGAAAAGGAGGCAGCAGAGAAGAAGAAAGAGAAGGAAGATGAGAAGCTAGCCCGTGCCAAGGAACGTGAAGAGCGTGAAAAAGAGGCCGCTGAGAAGAGAAAGGAGAGGGAAGACGAGAAACAGGCACGAGCAAAGGAGCGTGAGGAGAAACGCAAGAAAAAGGAAGAAGAGGAAAACCAGAAGAAACGCAAGAAAGAGGAGGAGCAGCGGGCGAAGGATAAGAAAGAGCGCCAGCAGCCCAAACTCAACAACTTCTTTACGCTTCAGCAATCGCCCAAGAAGAAGTCTGTGGTGACGATCCAGACAGCGTCACCCAAGAAAGACACCAACAGCGCTACCTCAGAAACAGCCCCGGAAGACGCCATTTACCGCAAGAAGTTCAAGCCCTTTTTCGTTAAGGAGCACACGAGCTGGGCCTCACCAGCACCTGCCGCCACCGCGAACGATGCCAGGACTTCTCTCCTAGACGAGTATGTCCGCGGCGAACGCACACACGACGGATCTACCCCTTTTAACCCCGTGGATCTGCTTTCCCTTCCGAGCGGTCTCCCCGCACGGGGCAGACTTCACCACCCCGTCAGGAACATCATGGAGGGAGCCTACAAGGACCTGCAGACCGCGTCTGGCAGCACCGAGTCGGCCGGAAAGGCCATGCAGGCTGCGCGCGAGAAGCTTGCCAGGATCCCCGTCAAGGTCATCTCCTTCTCGCAGGATGTCCGTCCCCCTTACTATGGCACCGTGACGCTCAAGCCGTTTGCCCTGGGTAAAGCACACATGCGCAGACTGGCTAGGCGTCCTACCGGTCGCAGTATGCCCCTCGAGTACGACTATGATTCGGAGGCGGAGTGGCAGGAGGAAGAGGGCGAGGATCTTGATGCTGATGACGACGAGGAGGAGATTGACGACGACGACGACATGGATGGCTTCCTGGATGATTCTGAGGATCTGGGACCTGCCAGGCGTGCGATGATGAATACCATGGAGCCGGACTGCTCGGGTGTCTGCTTTGAGGATGAGAATCGCAGGGGGCCTAATGACGATGTGTATCGGCACAAGATGGAGATGATACTAGGTTTGTTTTTCTCCCTACCCTCTGTTTTTCATTTCACTCCCATAGCCTCTCCACCCATGCTTGACAAAAGAAGATAAAGACACAGTTCGCTAACAATGACAATAGAACATGACAATCAGCAAGGCCTAGATCCCTGGTCAAGTACATACTGGGAACCAGAGCCCAAGACAACAAACAACAATGCTAGCACCGCCAACGGCAACACCTCCAAGATGGCACCACCGCCAGCACCATCAACCCCAGCGAACGCCTTTGCAGCCCTAGGTGGCGGCGATGGAGCGGCAGCAGCAGCAGCAGCAGCTACAGGGGCAGCAGTAACACCGACAAAGATGGTGAAGCCCGAGATCTTGGATGATGTGAAGAGGGCCATCGTGGATAACAAGGGTCTGTCAAAGATTGGCATCATCGAATTCATCTTTCAGAAGTTCAGGGACAATGCGTCCCGTACTGAGGTGAAGAATACGATTGAGCAGGTTGCTGAGAAGAAGGGGACTGGTCGGGTGAAAGAGTGGTCGTTGAAGTCGGGACACGGGATTTCTGCTTGATTGATGAGGTGCGAGTCAACTTGTTCGCTCGAGGATACATGTATCCACTTGAGAACGCTCTTTGTTTGTTTGAGAACGGAGTCCTTGCTTTGCTTTTGTTCTGACAAAGGAAAAGGAAAATGATATGAAACATGAAGCGATGGCGTTTGGTATTTATTTTCTTCTTATACATTATATTCACTTCTCTGATGGACATTTACTTTGTTATCGAGGATATGGAGAATATCGAGTTTATAATAGACATGATTTAACATGTATTTGACGTGATTGGCATTCGCACTTGTACGACATGCAGTGAAACTCCTGGTACTACTAGCATCTAATACTCCGTAGATATCTACAGATCTGAGTACATGACAGTACGCGTACGGCGTAGATTTGTTTTCGGAAAGCCCGGGCCATGTAGCCGGCATTGGCCATTTGTGGCAACATGCCATGATTGAGCAGTAAATGGCACTCTGATAAATATTATTCTAATAAATACAAAGAGAAAAGAGAAAAGAAGAAAAAAGTCTCCCATAAGAGAGGACCAGTATTGCCGGTAATCTCCCCTGCATACTCTATTGTTGGCGTGTTAATATTACGGAACCCCGGTCATCACCAACGCTCCGACATTTTTTTCGATCCTTAAACGCAACGCGCACGCGCTGTCCTCTTCCGCCCCCCAAACTCCTTTGTTTTCGTGTTTAACATCGTCAAAACACCCAACCCACACACATACGCGCAAACACCCTCGCGATATGCGGTCGGGATGCAAGACCCCTGGGGCTCCCCGTGGGACGACAATGCTCAGCCAACACTACAAATAGACCTTGCACCGCCGCCACCGACAGCGACGACGACGACCACCACCTCGACATTAAACCCCTTATCTGGGCTACCACTATCGGGGACACTATCCGCGATCAACATCTCCGACATTGAAGACAAACTCAATCCACACGATGACGTCGCAGGTGGAGGATTAGCGCAGCCACCGCGCACGGGTCTCTGGCCCGGTAGCAGCACGACGGATCACGGCAGCAGCAGTCTCGGCGCTGGTGACAATACGTGGGATCGGTGGAACGATGCGAGCAGTAGTCCCGGGTGGGGACGGAGCCCGGAGCTCAGGCCCAGTGTGTCGCCGGTCGGGTGGGACAGCAAGTCGAGCGTGAATCTTGGTGACACGACCAGTCTACATGATGGTGTCACCCTTACCGACGACGACGACGATGCGAATATACACGATAGAGACGACACGATTGAACACAGCCGAATCCCCGAGGTAGAAGACATCAAGGCACCACCGCCGATCCCCGTTGATGAGCTATCAACACGACCCGAAACACCAGAGCCAACCCTGCCCACGGCACCACCCACGCCGGTGAGACATGCGTCCAAGGTGCAAGACCACATGGACATGTACGACGGCATAGCGAGACGGAGCTCCATCCTCGCCACAGCCCTACAAGTCGACTCTGAAAAACAAAAGCTCGTCGGGGAAACTCCCGAAGCAACACCGCCATCAGCACTAGACGAGCTCTTCCCCCTCGCGCCGAGCACAGTCGTCATCCCCGAAGTCCTCCCCGACAAGATCATAACGGACACGTTCCGCACCCCCTCCGAGCGCAGGGCATGGCACCGCGTGTCGCGCTTCGGCACGATGCGCAAGCACAACCTCGGCCTGGACGACGACCACTTCGTCCGTATAGACTGGGGACATTCTGACGCCGTGCGCAAGACGACACTCAAAACCGTGAGGCGGTGGATGGAGGAGGACAGCATTGCCGGACGCACGGTGCTGGGCAGCGGCGCAAAGGGCAGACAGGAGGGGACTGTCGGCGCGGCAATGTTCAACTGGGACTCGTCTGCACCGCAGGTCGAGATTGGGAAGTTGCTTCTGCAGAGGTCTAATAAGGGTGCGTCAGTGGCCCCGGGACGACCGCACTCTGTTATTGGCCATTCGTCAAAGACGTCGTCGCCGTCGTCGCCTCTTGCCGATGAGCCGAGGGAGAGGCCTGCTTCGGCGTTTCTCCCCTCGCTCAGGATGCCGCCGCCGTCACCACCGCCAAAGGTGCCGGCTGCACCTGTTCTCAAGACGTCTCTGCCTGATGATGACGAGGATGACTGGGGTGAAATGGTCTCTTCGCCTGCTGTGGATGGCCCGGCGAATGCCGTCGCTGCGTTTGATGGCTGGGCGGGGCCAGAGGCGGTCAATGTAGAGGAGGATAAGACGGGAGTGGACGAGGAGAAACACGTGGACATATCAACGCGCGATTCCCCGACGTCCCCAGAAGCACCTGGTGCCGAGGTTGTGGATGAATCTGCACAGCGACAGAGCGAGGAGGCATTACCTACGTTTGCGTCTCCAACAGTTGCAACACCCACACCTGTAACACCTACGACTGCAACACTATCGCCCGATGGCGATGCTTCTCCAGAAGCAATATCCTCCGGGGCCGTGTCGTTGACCACGTCCGATACACATGCGGAAATGGGCGGCGACGGCGACTCGTACGATGATGCCGAGGAGACTGTTGCCAAGGTCATCGACAGTCTACCCGATTTGTCCTACATGCTACGGTAAATGCCCGTCCCATTGACGAACGAACGATCTGCGTTTTGGCCAAGGAGAAGGACAGTTAAGATACGAGAAGATCAAACACAAAAAACACGATTTGCATAAAGGAGTTAAATTTTACACACAACGATTTCAAAAAATGGCATTCCGGCTGGAAGATAGGATACGGTTTTTGGTGTAGGCGGTGGTGGGTATGGCCCTGCATGGCATTATTGAATAGCGATGATGCATAATAGATGTCTGATATGTACAGAAAGAAGCATGGGTATATAGGTGTCTTTTCTTTTCGTTTATGTATGAATATGATTTGGAAGAAATGCAAGCATATGGCTACGACGCAGCACGGCCCTGTTGCCCTTGTTTGGCGCGTTTCTTATAGTTCCATGGGGTGGGTATAATTGAAACGGCACAGCCACAGCCGAGCTGGCACATGGAGTAGGGGACCGCGTGCGTAAATGGCAGGACGTTTGTGGCTCCGTTGTTTGTCTGTCTGTGCTGTACCATACTCCGGCGCCGTTTACCGCACCGGCGTTTTTTGATAACCGGGGATGGGAGTGGGGATGACACGGCAGAGAGATTGAGAGATGAGGTTGTCGTCGTAAGCTCTGAGGAACTACCGAGTTATTACCCACCCATTCACAAGACGACGAGCCTATATTTGGTCAACATATGATATTAATAGTTTGTTGTACAGACTAGCTCATGTTCCTGGATTCTAGGATGAGCAGGCGAGAATCGGCTCTAGCGCCTAGACGTGGGGTATGAGCGGCATTTTAAGAGGGCCACTTGTATGCACTTGTCTCGGGTCTGCCCCTGACAGTGACGCCAGTGATGCCAGGATCCCTTGACACGTGAAGCCATTGACGAATCAAACCATGTTCGTGTTTTCCATGGACCATGGCTCATGCAGGTTTTCTCGTCATGTTGCCCCCACCGAGGAAAGATATGGACTCTAGTTTGTTGGTGTAAACTGGGATCTCAGCCTTGGCCAACGACGATAATGCCAGTTCATTAATATCATGGGGTTTATGAAGTGGGGGCGGTGTTTCCCTTCTTGTGATCGCTGCGCGGTGATATAAAAACGTCCTTGGATCCCTCTTACGAAAAAGAAGAAAGGGATTGAAGATCGTCAAGGAAACTCCAGTCCTCCAACAATAACACTCAAAACAACCAGTCAAGATGGCCCTTCTCCGCTTCCTCCCCGCCGCCTCGCTGCTGGCTGGCATCGCCCAGGCCTCCTCCGGCACATTTGACTTCCTGACCCTCAACGTCGCCGGTCTGCCCGAGATCCTCAACAGCAACGAGGTGCCCGGCGACAAGAAGGACAACGCCGGCTACATCGGTACTCACCTGGCCGAGGGCGCCTACGACGTCGTCCACATGCAGGAGGACTTCAACTTCCACGCCTACATCTACAAGACGGACAACCACACGCAGCGCACCGCCACGTCCGGCGGCGTGCCCTTTGGCTCTGGGCTCAACACCGTCTCCAACTACGAGTGGTCCACCTTTGAGCGCACAAAGTGGGATAAGTGCGACATTAGCGAGGGCGACTGCCTTACCCCCAAGGGCTTTACTTTCATGCGCATGCAGATTGAGGATATCGAGGTTGACTTTTACAACCTTCACGCTGATGCTGGGTAAGTGCTGTGCCGGTGCTCTTGACTATGTGTACAACCGGGGAGAACATGGAACTAACGAATGAAAAGCTCCGAGGATGGTGATGCCGAGGCTCGCTCTGCCGGTGTCGACCAGGTCCTGGCTTACATTGACGCCAACTCGGCCGACCGGCCCATCATCATTGGCGGTGACACCAACGACCGCTGGACAAACGCCGCCCGCAGCATCAACAAGTACACTGACGCTGGCTTCGAGGACGTTTGGGTCCAGCTCATCAACGATGGAGTGTTCCCCGAGGCCGGTGCTACTGCCGACCCCTGCGAGACGCCTGCAGACGATAACCTCTGCGAGGTTGTGGACAAGATCTTGTAAGTCCCTGCTTCCCATTCCCTTCTTTTTTTTTTGTCTATGACTGGAGACTAACGGTGTATCAAATTCTAGCTTCCGCTCCGGAGGAGGTGTCACCATCGATGCTACTTCTTTCGACTACGTCTCGTCCACTTTTGTCCAGCCTGACGGTAACATCCTGTCCGACCACAACCCCCTCCTCGTCAACTTTGCCTGGACGTCGTAGACAAGGGTGTGATCAGGGTATATACGTATATATAATAGCACATTGAGTACATAATCGAATGTTTTTTGAGTCTTCTCTTCCCTAGTCAGGGGTACAATGTGGTGCGTTCCATGTCATGATAACCGTGGCATATGCCATTGATCCCTTTGTCTTGCGAAACGTAATAAGATTGAACCACTCAGAACACCTGGTGCACTTGGTTCTCCCGGTCGGATAAAAGTAAAGATATAGAGCAATACCTTTCGTATTAATATGCATCTATTCCGAGTTTATGTTCAGCGTTAGTTGTAAGTCCACTCTCAGATATTGAAGCTAGGTATTACATAGTACATGTATGAATACAACTAATGTACAGGGTAACCTGGACGGTCTCGGAGTGTTCAAGGTGCATGGACTATTCAATAGTATGGAGAGGCATTCTCTTAAGTTATCTGAGACTTGTCATAGAATACATATTCGATACACGTATTGAGTGATCAAGAAACAAGCTTTCAAGAGTGCACGTGGCTGTCGTACCAAGCCATCGGGCTGATCTCAAAGTTTCAATAGATGAAACATGAGCCATTCGATTGAAGATAAGCTTGATTGCCCTGACATTGAACTCAAACTTTATACCAGGGGCACTTCAATGTTGTACATGTATATTCCGAATGATTGTATATACAATAAATCTCCTAGTCAGCTTGTAAATGTGTTCCTGTATAGTTCAACGTTGCCGGTTCATCTCCCCCGCTCATCAAATTGAGTCTGTGAACAACAATCTGTAGCATCAATATTGGGATCTGTTGCTTAAACAATTTCTTATATATCAGAGTCTTAGAAGTATGTGTGGAACTTGGCGATGGAGTAGGAGATACAAGTAGTCAAGATGCATAGTTCGTACATATTGACTGTGCTCTAAAGTCTCTTTCCGATGCCTTCTCCTTTCCTTTTGGCTCACAAAGTATATCAAAGCCATAAAACCGGTAACAACATGCAAGATATGTAAGATATAGAAGTAGAGGATCCTTTGAGCTCTTCCCTTTCGCAAAAAGGTTAACGAAAATCCACATTTAGAACCAAAGGGCAAACCTTTTCGTTTGACAGCAACGACAACAACAGCACAGTCGAAATACATCGTCTAGTCTCACCCTTTTCTCTACCTTATTATACATGTACCTATCTACATGAGATATTCCACTACCAACAGAAACGACCGTATTATATGATACTGGCTTTGCCATTATTCACCCGTAGGGTCGAAGTTCAAGTGAGCATGCCCTCTCGCCAGAGCCGGATACCTGGGCCCAACCCTCACTTGATCAAAGCACGAGGCGACGAATTGGAAGGTGACCAAGTTATGGAAACCCCTCAGTCAACAGGCGACAAATGGGGCCTACTTCCCAACGAGCTCTGCATCAAGATACTGGAATATGTGTGCTACCCCAAGAGTCGAGGCTGGTCTCGCTACGCATGTGTTTGCAGCCAATGGCAGTCCATCATCGCCCCGATGAACATGTCGCATCTGACTATACGCAACACCGACGTCTCCCGCCTGAACCAGATGACGTCCCTACACCGAGAGTACATCAAACAACTACTCCTGGAGATACATGTCCGGAGCTATGACTGCGACACATGCCGCGCGCCTGTCACCGATCCGGTGGTGGAGTCTCAGTCCAACAGGGTCTCCACGACCCTGGCCATACAGAAGCTATACAAGAGCCTCTCCTCATGGACACCGTCCTCGTCGGATGATCTGGACTTGGAGCTTAATATCACCACAGAGAGTGACACGAGACACGCCTTCAAGAACCTTGTGTTCACGGACCAGCAGCCCGCTGAACCTCTCAATGGCAGCACTAGGTACATGGTTCCCCAAGGCATAAGTCACCGCCAATCCAACGACGATGGTGTAAAGATAGGGAAGGGAGTCAGGACCCTGCCGGGAGGCAACGTATTCTTCGAAGGATGGTCGGATCACACGCACGGCTGGATGCATGGTCTGCGGCATTGGGGCCCGCCAGCCAACGCGATACGCCGCCTTTTTGCCACGGCCACCACGGATGCGGGCACCGCACTTGACAAGGTAGCTGTGGTTCGAAGCCTGACAGTGCGCCGCAAGCTACGACGTCGACTGCATCCCGTCTTCCTGGAAAGCATGCTCGCCGCACTACCTGGCTTACGGGATTTCTACTACACGCCATGGCGGGAGTTTGACCCTAACACCAGACTCCAGTTAGACAACGGTACGTGACCGATTCCAGAATATGCCCTACATGCACTGCACGCATGACTATAGATGGGAATTAAAGAACTGACATGGATTTTGATCAAAGGAATGCAAAACCTCCTCAGGAATCAGCTCTCTACTCTCTCCAACAAGGAGCTCCGTTCTCTCACCGTCTTTGAGGAGTTCAGCTACCAAATGATCCGCGACATCAAAAATGATATCTCGTATATGCAATACGTCCCTCATAAAAGGCGGACCGCATTTGATCTGGCCGCGGCATTTGTTCGCACAAGCCGCACTCTGGCTTTTCTCTCCGTGGCCTTCATGATTGACGCCGGCGACTTCTTCGACGCTGCCCAGGCCGTCCCGTCGTGGCCTGAGTTGGAATCCTTGTCGCTTACTTCTATCATTGTTTGTGGGAGACGATGTTCAGAGAACGTTGAAGACCTGCTTGTCAGTGCTGGCCAAGCTGCTTCTCGAATGCCGCGGCTGCGGAAGCTTGTCATCTGGTTCGGTAGCCGCGGTGTGGCATGCGCCTTTATTTACCGGTACTGCGAGGATGCGCACTCCGTCACCGTTACCTGGCGTGGTACCACCAACTTCGTCTTCACGGACAAGGTGGTCAAGGCATGGAGCAAGGTCGCACCCAAAGGCATGGGCGTTCTGTTTGCCAACGAGTCCGTGAGCGGCGAAATTCTCCATCACGGGGATGCCATTCGTCGTTTGCGCATGCCCATTGACTGCATTGACCCGTTGAGTCTCGACCACATGGACCGCGAACTCTTGGTCACCTATAAAGCAGACATTAAAAGTATTATCAATGGCCTGCAACCCATGGTCGGATAGTGGACATGAAAACACCCGATGCAACGTTATCAGACGGTACGGAGGAAACATAGAAGTCTCCGGCTCAATGTTCAATCACGGTTCAGCTTATGGGTTTTTTTTTTTACTGCCGTCACTGACGACATGGTATTGGATCAAGGGACGAGAATAAACAAATGGAAAACAAAAAAGCGATGGCTCGTCTTGTGTACATTATTAGCAGCCAGCAAATGCGACTTGGTCATGATTATTATAATAGTAGGTGAATACCGACGGAAGCGGTCTTTGAAGGAAGGGAATACGCCGGTCTTAATTGTGTGCATCGTAAACAAATATACAGGAAAGGGAATTTGGTTGACACTGCTTGTTCTCTAGCGAGGCTCCGCGTGTCGTGGTACTTTTAACAAAGGGGAATCGCTTCTCTGCTTAATATGCCGACTCGGATCGAGTAGGAGAGTATGTAGACCCATTGCTGCGCGGGTTCACTTGTGCGGAAGATGTGAGGCCAGCCTCCTCTTGACCCAAGTCGTAGACGTCGTTGGTGGCATCCTTGTCGTCGCGAGACGTGGTGTCGATGTGGAAAGATCGCGTCATGACGATCTCGCCACGGTTTCCTGTCGTGTCCTGGCGAGATCGGCTGTTGCCCAGGAAGTATGCGGGGTCCCTGAGCTTGGTCAAGATGGCGTTGGCAGCGGGGAGACAGGCGCAAATGAGACCGATGCCAGCCTCGGCGTTTCTGTTGTTAGAACGCGTTAGTATATTAACATGTACAGATGGGATGGACTAAATCATATGGAGGGGGCGAAGGATGCTTACCCTGACAGGAGAACCTTGGCAAAGACGATGCTCTGGTTGGCAGACTTTCCGTCGTCGACAATCAGAATCAGACGGTAGATACTGAAGCCAGTGGCGATGCCACCGGCAGCCAGCATGCCAATGATGCGCAGACGCCTCTTGAGAGGCATCTGCAGAGACCAGGTGAGCGGGGTGGGAAGGAAGAGGATGGCCAAGTCGCTGATAACACTGATGATAGCGTCAGCCGTGATGACGGCGCTCTGGTCCATGCACTTATCGGTCTGGCCCTTCCAGTACGCAGAGATGGGCCAGCAGATGAAGATTTTGATGAAGAGGCCGATAATGTAGTAGGCCATGATGATGCCCACGAGGACGTAGATGCCGATGAGGGTCTTCTTGTGGACGGACCCGAAGACTCGGATGATGATCAGGAGCAGCGCCAGCTTGACAGTCATGGCCATGGGGGCGTAGAAGATTGTTGCAGCGTACGAAGACTATATCAGGTTCGGTGTTAGTGGTGATTCCCACGGTATATCTTCTCTCTGGCAAGATGATTGAGAGGTGCTGAGCATAGAAAGAGTTTCGACATACCTTGAAGAAGCCTTGTGAGTTCTCAACGGAGATGTCCCACAGGTTGTAACCACCGCCATATTCCGCAGCTGCAACAATCAGAGGTTAGTATACACACTTCTCTTCAAAGGCCATTGCAGGGCCATGATCATTTGTATGTATGTTGAACTCACCGAAGATGGAAGTGATGCAATATCCAATCATCAGAACCTAATAGAAAACATATGTGTAAGTTGAAGTCATTACGGAGAGGTTTCCAGGAGAGAGCCATACGAAAGAGGTGTATGTTGCGACTGTACACACATGATGGTCAGTATAGTCCGGAGCAGTAAGTCATGGAGACGAGACGCTGACTCACTATCATCAAGAGTACTGGGGCTCCTTAGGATTCGGGCCTTTGCGTATACACGCAGGGCTACAAAGAATGTGACGAAGAGGATGGTCAGTCCCTGCGTGGCGAGAAGGATGGTTCGCAGGACATCTTTAGGGTTGTCGATGTCGGCGGTGACGCCCTCGGGGGGCGGCGCAGCCCCTGGGTAGCTGGCAGACATAATCGTCGTTGAGAAGAGAGGAAGATATGGGTATATCTCGCGGGCTCCCCTTGAGTCCCAAGGAAGAGTCGATGTGTATCTAAACACAAGTGTATGTCGGCAGTCGCTGTTTGCAAGAAGAACGAAGTGGAGGGAAGCGGAGTCGCGAACGGGTGGGCGAGAGGGGAGACCTGACTCTTTTAACTCGGGGGACTGTCCTGGGGTTTAATATGACCCTAGTCCTCAATCCAAACTTTGAAGTGACTCGTCGAGATGCAGACGTCCGTCCAGGTGGTATCAGAGGGAGTGGATCCTGGGGGTGTGTGGAAGGGAGGGAGAGAGAGGGTAGGGGAGAGAGAGACTTGGGACTAATCGAGAAGAGAGTCGTAATACGGTCTTATTAGTGATTGTGCGCAAGGTACTAGAATAGTTCAAAAGAAGAACAGCAACTAGGGGTGGGTGGGGGAGGAGGAGGGACCTGGCCAGACTTAATATTATCAGAAACTGGAGATGGGTTCCTTTTACACACATGCAGGTAACAACCGGGGAATTACGACGAAATCAACCCTGGGGGGGAGCATGGACCATGGATTGATTGCGAGTCTGCGACTACGGAGAAAGGAACTAAACTACAGAGGTACTTTTCTCCGTTCATGTCATGCTGCTTCACGACGTACTCTGTACAGTTGCTACGACCCACGCCTTGTAGTACATGGAGTACTCGACCACAACTACCACGACTAACATGTACGAGTGCTCCGTATGTATGGCCAGAATGACGCGACGTGGCGGTGGCCCAGGCTCTCGGTAACGGCAGATTGGTTGGAAATGGTCCGCGGTGTCAGGGGGG